>JAHLSL010000058.1:4879055-4907260 GCA_025920805.1 Petroica traversi
AAAGTGTATAAAGTACAGTGAAGAATAGACAGAGGTAGCAGGGAAAAAACAGGGAGAGGGAACACCAACCCTATTAGGAAACACTCCCACCAATACAATCTACCAGCCTACAGAATAATTTTGGACGAGGAAAGTAATAACAGAACCTCATAGCTCAGATACTTTAGGAAAGAAAATACAAAACACCTGACAATTCACTAACAAGCAAGTTCCTTAGAGAGTCCCTTGGTAAAATATCCAGGTGCTGCCCAGCAGTGCATGGGAGTGAAAAATGCTGCCTCTCCAACCTGTGTTTTCCCAGAAGTCATTGTCTTTAATATGTTTTCAATGTGTTCAGAAAAGAACAACAAAACAAATCTACTTGTTAAAGAACAAAAAGATTGCTTTAGAACAGCCAGAAATATTTTCAAATACAGATGCACTCTGGCCTTATAGATTCAGCCAGAAAATTGTAAAGACATTGCAGTGATTGGTCTTGGAGGGAGTAAGGGCTGGGAAGGAAAAGGGTGAGCCCAAGGAAATTATAAGAATGGTCTTTACAGCAATTAACTCAGCTTCTTCATCCACTCCCTAGTGACAGAGGGGCACGGAGAGGTGGAAATTAGGCTGCACCTTAACTGCAGTCACTGTGAGATGGACGAGTGCCATGTTGATCTTGAGACTCAAAAAGTCATTTGCTTTTGTGAGCCAGGCACAGAGTTGGCTGAGGATGGTGTGTCTTGCACAGGTAAGTTCATGTGTGGGACAGAAAATGTGTGGCCAAAGGCTGTAGTTTGGACTGTAAGACATCCTGAAAGTGCTGTCTAATCTTTGTTAAACCTGGCTTTAGCTGAATGTTACCCTCTTTCCTGCTGGTGTATGCTGCAGAGAAGAGTCAAATTTTGTGCCTCCTTGTGCTGGTGCTCGTGGTCTGCTCTGAAATCCTGAAAGTTTGCTCATTGAAAGAATTTTCCAGCTGAACTTAAATGCCAGCCCAGTTCACTAAAGAGAAAAAAAAAAAATTGTAAGGTGAAAGAAAGTATGATTCCTGTGGATTTGGATGTTTAAGGTAAAAGTTCAGAAACTGAGAAATTCTGTGCAAGATTTCTCTGAGAAAAACTAAATACAGTGCCTGTACTTGCCTTTCTTTCAAAACCAGGTGCTCAGAGCTCCATTACTAGGTTTGCTTCATATTCTTGTGCAGCAGTTAGGGCAGGTCACCCCAGGAGCTTGGGATCCTGCTTTCAGCTTTGTCACTGGCGTGGGAAAATTGTTGTGGTTTTACCATTCCTGCCTGCAAGATGAGTAAAAAGTATGGTCATTTTGTCAAGGTGAAGTAAACCTTAATAGCATGATCCTACATGAGGATGCAGCTTCACTACACTGTTATCAGGTTTTTCTGCCTGGATTACATGCATTTAGGAGAATATATATTGCAGTCCTTCTCCTGCTTTTGCTGTGATTTGGCATTGATGGCAGCACTTTAATCCTGACAATGTAATGTTCCTTCCACCTCCCCAACCTCCTGCCCCTGTTTTTTATGGTTTTGTTTTCACACCCAGGGAGTTCACATGTTAATTCATTGATAGTGAACCATCTGCTTTAATGGCTTGATATTAATTGAGGAAAGTGAAACAATGAGGTATGAGAAGTCATAGATCCTGAGAACTGCTCATGCCAGAGGTTGCTCCTACACTATAGGAGCAGCAGATGAGTGAAAGCAAAGAAGACCAGGAAAAAAATTGACTACAAAAAAAGTGTCTCCTGGAAGATCATTTCAAACATGTAATTCCTTCTTCTCCCTTCTGTTGCAGCTGAGCCAGTGGTTCGTCTCCCATTCTCCTTGGTCTTGTCTGTAGTGACTTCAGCATTGGTGGCTGCTTTAATTTTGGCTTTTTCAGGAATCATGATAGGTGAGTGTTTCTCTGCAAAAGATATTTTCATATGAGGGCTGGATCTGAGCCAGGGATAATTGGGCCCTGAGAGGCAAAAGAATTTGGGTTTCCAGCTACTGCTGTATTTAATGACACCTTCCCACACACATCATAACTTCAGATTTCTGTAGTTGTTTCTAATCACAATGACCAATTCAAGGAGGTTTCAGTTACTGACTGCATCTCAAAAGAGACATTATTGTTTGTGTTGTACTGTGAAGCTGCCAGAACACAGCTGCTTCTGGTTTTCTGAGATCTGGTGCTGTTTAATGCCTAAAATCTTCTTTATTTGTGTGCCTATGTACAGATTTCACCTCTTAATATATAACATTTAAGCTTAAACTCTCATATAGTTTCACTTTTCGCAAACTGCTACTTAGTAGGATGTGGGCATTCTTGGCATTTTTATTTGAAATTCTAAAAGGTATTTTTCACCTTTTCATGTTCTTATTTTAAACAATCATTTACCTGCATTTGCTGCAAGCAGAATAGATTTGAATCAATGTAAAGTGGTCAGGGGCTCAAACCACAGCTTTGCCACCTTTCTTTGTTCACACTGTGTATGATCTGGGGGAGGAAAGGGATGAACGTAGAGCAGGAAATTAGATTTGCCCCGCTGTTTCAGTTTTAAGAATTTCAGGAGTTATCAGTTGCACACACATGGTCATACATCTGTGATTTCTGTCCTGACAGTAGCTTTTTACAATGACTAAATACTTCTCAGGAGTGGAAGAGTAATCCTCTTTCCATCCAACGAGCCTATCATTTCCATCTCAGGAAAGGGCAACGGTTTGAAAAATCAAAGCACAGGCAATGAGGAGGAAAATGGAGGACAGGAAGGGTTTGTGGATAGGTCATTACATCCATCTGCCTTTGCAAGTGCATGTTTACCCCTTAAATTTTTCCCCTGAGCAACATCTGCTGGAGAAGATGCAATAACTATTACTGTCACAGTCTTTGGGCTCAATCCAGCTCCCACAGAAATCAATAGTGATTTAACCTGCTCATGATTGTCGTCTTCTTTTAGAAAAAATCCTGCAATATCGGTTACTATTTCAAGGAATATCCTCAGGATGTCTTCTTTCAAGGTGTTGTTTTTAATGATGTTGCAAATGTATCAGTGAAGTGATGCAAGGAATATAACACCACCAAAAACTTGAATGTAGTCCTACTCTGTTGTTCAGAAACAGAGGAAGTTTTGAAAATTAGCTAATTTTTATATACAATGTGTTATTCTGAGGAAATAGCTTAGGCTATTAATGTTGAACAATATGATGCAATAATTAATTTCAGACTTTTGTCACATCTGTGTGATTTAGGAAAATTGGTAATAGCCCAGCTCCATCAAGTTTCAAACTGGATTTGTATTTGGAAGGTCTGGTTAAACTAAATTGAGCAGAACAAAAACATCAGAACTGTGAACTCTGAGATCTCTCCAAGTGAAATTCATTTTACTTCTTCCAGATAGTCCATAAGCAAGCATGTTTCTTTCTAAGATGTGTCGATCAAAGGTTCCTGGACATCTTCAGATCCCATTTTCTCTCTGTAATTATTTGATGCCCAGAAATCTGCCAGTGTCACTGGCTGGTTTGATACCCTGAAGTCTGGCCACTCCACAGTGAATCCCAGAGAGAAGTGCTGTCCCAAACCCAGTCTCTGTACACAGTTAACCATGCTCTCCGTGTTTAGTGTATCGCCGCAAGCACCAGGAGCTGCAAGCCATGCAGATGGAGCTGCAGAGCCCAGAATACAAACTGAGCAAGCTGCGTACCTCCACCATCATGACAGACTACAACCCCAACTACTGCTTTGCAGGAAAGACCACATCCATTAGTGACCTTAAAGAGGTGCCTCGAAAAAACATCTCCCTCATCCGGTAAATTCATCTTTGCCTTCCCTGTCCTTCAGTCTGTACACCCACATATCCTGGCTCTCCTAGAGAAGTGTGAACACACACCTTTTTGCAGGCTCATGCAAATTTTTACACTATTTTAGGCTTATACCCCTTTTCATAAAATGTAAAGCTGCAGTAGATAGGTTTGTGCAGAGGGGACTAGATTTTGGCATTCACTTTGACCTTCTACAGGTGCAATGTTCATCTCCTGGGACTGAGAGGAGAACTGAATTGTCATCACCAGTAATTCAGATACATCTTTTACTGACTATGCAGTGAATGGCCCATTGCCATGAACTGATGAAATTCTGGGATGGCTGAGGCTTGTAGGAGGCTCTTTTAAATCTTTGATGGGGTCTTTGCTAAAGACAATTACGTCCTTAAGTGCAAGAGCAAGGAAAGCAATGGGTTTGAAAATGCCAGTGTTAAAAAGACAAGGATATAAAGCCAGCAGGATAATCACATCTAGATGAGAACTTTGGAAAGCTTAAAAGTGTCTCTCAAGAAAAACTTGAAAACTCAGAGTTCTTACACACTTTGCTCTACTGCAGGATAGTTGTGAAAGTGATAGTACCATGGTACCATGTGGTGCTGCACCAAAAAAAAAATCAAGTGGAAGCAGGAGTCCTTGGTAAACTGGGAAGCTTAAGGTGTTAAAAAAGATGATGCTCAGAGCAGTCTATGCAGCCTGCAATGCTTTGTTGTCTCTTATCTTGTTGCCCCTTACCTACACATCTTGCTGGACTGCACCTGGAAGTTTCCAGTGTACCCAGTGCTGCTGCTTCCTTTGTTGCTTGGACTTGGAAAGGATTTTTGAAGTGTGGCAAATAGATAGCAGAGGATACAGCTGGGAATTAACAAGGGAAGAGAAAGTAGACTTTTTGGAAGGAGGGAGAGTTATGAGCTGTAAAGGTCTGGTTTATCCCCTCAGTTTGTAATAGGTTGGTCAGGCAGAGCCAAGAATGATGTCTCAAGCTGATACCTACAAAATGTTATTACACAAAGTGATTGAGTCACAGGCAACACAAGTACTCAGTGGGGTTTCACTGCCCAGACTGGTTCTATCCTGGCAGAACTACAGACAGAGCTTATGCAACAGCAGAGCAGATTGTTCTTCCTTGTTCGTATGGACAGGAGGGCAACAGCCCATGCAAAAGCAGTCCACTGATGCAGCAGAGAACAGAATCAATGTAGCTCTCAGCCCAAACCTGGCTCTAACAGGAGAGTGCATGTTGGAGCAGAGAGCTTTAATTGAGAGCCTTTTCCCCAGACTGAGATGCAGGAATGGCTCTTAGAGGCTCGAAATTCTACTGCCCAATGTGCAGCACGTGCAGGGTTAAGAGGGGCTTAGGATTTGGGGTGCAGCCTCATCCTCTGCTGTATTTCACTGTGTCTTTATGACAGACCACTGATGTGAAAGAGCTATTGTTGTACCAGGTGACTTAACGTTAGGAGAGTGAGGACTGAATAAACAGGTGTGCAATATCTGTATCACAAGGATATGGGATACAAGCTATTGTATGATTACTCTTATTCCTTTCTCTCTGTCTTGTAATCTTATTCAAAATAAAACTGTAAGTTTCATAATATGATCACTGCCAGAAACAATTCTCAGCATAAATTCCTAGAGCTGAGTGCTTTACAAAGCACTGTCATCACCATTTATGGGCTAAGGTACTTGCCCTGAATCACACAATAAATCAGGAAAAGTTATTTGGTTTAGAATTCAGGTCTTTTGAGAATCATTGTGCCTCCTAGTTTCTTGCTCAATGTTTTGTTTAATGGTGATGCAGAAATATCCTGGGAACTGTTAATGTGTTTGGGGTGTATAAACACCAAGACTAAAGTCCTGTCTGTATTGATCTGTTTTGGAGCACCCACCACTGAGCACTGATACCAAAGCCATAGATGAGTGCTCTCTGTTACTTGCTGCAATGCCAGCAGCTCGATTTCACTGGGGGCTGTTCACTTCCATTGATTGATTTCCCTTCCAATTAAATATAATGTAGGTCTGTGAAAGAGCTCACCAAGGTCTGGTCCCCTGCATATTGTCAATATCCAGTTCTCCCTCTTACACTGCCATGAAAATTGTGAGCCCGTTCTGTGAGCTGTGTCCACAGTGTTATAATGTGTGTTCTGTGTAGTAAAACCTTCTTGTCTTCTCTGGTCTGTCCAGGGGTTTGGGCCACGGAGCCTTTGGTGAGGTATATGAAGGTCAGGTGACAGGGATCCCCAGCGACCCCACTCCCTTGCAGGTGGCTGTGAAAGTAAGTGACAGTGTATGAGTTATCATGATGGTTTCATGCACCTTTCACCCAAGAGTCCCAATGCATTATAACAATGAAGATGAATGAAGCGTTGCTATAAGTCCCTAAGGATTGGTTAAAAATGTTGCTGCTCTGTTGCAACATCACAGCAATGATCCCGCTTGTAGCATATGGCATGTGAGACTACTGAAAGAGATCTGTGAATAGTAAATAGGCAAAGATTTCCCACAGAGCTACAGCAGACTGCAGGAATGAGAACTAAATCCATCCTCTGTTCATCCTTCCCATGCTACACCTGGTTGGTAATCTGTCCAAAGCCTTGTGAGTCAGAGGCCAAAAGTCTTCACAGGGCCAAAAGCTGCTGGCACACACATCAAACACCCTGCAAGTAGGAGATGGCTGCTTTTCCAGGGATCTCACCAGTCCCTTACAGGATGGTTAAGCATTGGATGTGAAGCTAAATCCTAAGAGACCCTGGTAGAGTTCTCCAAGCCTTCAGCACCTAGCTGGTTTGTTTTCTCCTAGAGATTACATAGCAGCACAGTGCTGCTGCTGGTTGTAGATCCCAGTGTTACTGGAAGGTAGGACCATTGAACTGCAGAGAGCTCAGGAACTGTGATCTCATTCCTCGTCCTCTGCACAGCAGAGTCCCATATGTTGAACACTTCCCTGTGCACTCTGGGCTATTTCCTTTGCTGGGAGGAGGATGACAGCGGTGTTGATGGGCCAGATGTTCTGATATTTCCCTTCCAACAGGCTTCACAATCTAGTTTAGCAAAGCTCTAATGGTTGTCTTAGAGTGAGGTTTCTTTTAGAGAAAGAAAAATTGCTGCAGACAATGTTAGTGTCAGGTGTTCTACATCTGTAAGTTGAAATATCTTCTCCTTGTCAAGCTGTTCTTTCTTTTCCAGACATTGCCAGAAGTGTGTTCAGAGCAAGATGAGCTCGACTTCCTCATGGAAGCTCTCATTATTAGGTGTGTATGAATCACATAAACACCACTTGTGTAGGCTTGTAAAGCCCAAAAAACAAAGAAAAAAAAAGGTTATTTATAGGTGGTGTTCTCACCGCACATTTATACAGTAGTTTTAGCACAAAGGTATTATCCTTTTCTGTTCTTCTTACAAATAAAGAGGCACCAAATGATTAAAGACTAAATTTTCAAAAGGATCCACACTGGTTTTCATTAGCCAAAGTGAAAAATTTAAAGCCCAGATTTTAGAATTTATATTAGAATTTTTTTATTTCTCTTAGAGAGAGTTTGACTAGTCAAAGGTAACAGATGGCATTGACTTCACACTGCTTTCATGTCATGTGTCAGTGTCTGAATTCCAGAATCCATGGAACTACTTTCCCATCACATTTGAGAGGTGTGGAAATAAGGAAGTATTAGTGACTAGACCTTGAGGGATATCCCCTACAAGCAGGTCTGCATTTCTTGGGACAGTGCTGCCCTAGCCCAACTTCTGCCTCTTGGATGGGGAAAATTAAGAGCAGACTTTTCTCTGTTCTGCTTCCTATGCCCCACAAGTCTTGCTGTAGCCCAAAAAGAGTGCAGAAAACAGGAAGAGGAAAAGCAGCCAAAAGCCACTGCTTCCTCACCTCTGTCTGTCCCTGCACTATGCACACAGACACAGAATGAAGGGATAGTGCTTTAGCTTTATCCAGTTGCCCTAATTTTGAATTCTTTCTGGGGGGAAACTAAAATTTAAAAAACCAAAACCAAAACATTCTTTGCAGCAAAAAGTTTTGAATGTTTCTTCTACTGTGCTTTTTGGATGAAAGTTCTCCATAACTGAATGTCCCTGTCTCCACAGCAAGTTCAACCACCAGAATATCGTGCGCTGCATCGGGGTGAGCTTGCAGGCCCTGCCCCGCTTCATCCTGCTGGAGCTCATGGCTGGAGGAGACCTGAAATCCTTCCTGAGGGAGACACGGCCTCGACCGGTAAGGAAAGAGCAAATTGGATTTTATTTAGGAAGCTGCTGCCACAAGGCAAACACTTAGCTATAAAAGAGCTGGTCTATGCAGATAGTATTTTCCATCATTTTAGGTGGTCACAAAACTTTGGTAAGGCCACTGTGGAGCAGGGGCCAGGGGGATAGGGAACAGATGCTCTGGGGCTATGCAGAGCTGCCTCATCCCTGGGCTTTGCTAGATAACATTGCAGATACTACCTCAAGACCAAAGTCTAAAAAAATAGGAGTTAAACTCAGCTCTTACCTTCCTCTCACCAGCTGGTGCCAGGCTGGGGGGAAACGTGTTGAGCTAGTAATATTAAAAAAATTAATCCATTATTTAAATTGCTGATCAGGTGCATTTCTGTGGATATCTGTCAGTTCAAATTTGACATAGGCAAGGGGACAATCTGGCCTGGAGCTGTCAACTTAATAGCAAATATCTTTAGTCCAGAATTTTAAAGATTTTTCCCAGTATCTATAGGAAAAGACAGCCAGCTGGAAAGGTGGAAGAAATAATCCTAGAGTGAATTCAATATTTCAGAAGAATAAAGTTTTCTCTGATTCCCTGGGTCAGAAAGTCACACAGATATTGCTGAAGTTTAAGACCAGGGTCCAGCTTCATACTTTGTCTCTAAGCCTGACAGAGGACAAAATGCTGCATTTTATCAGTACAAGAGATATACAAATTCACTCTAACAGACATCAATAAGATTATTCCTTGAGGCATCTGGAAACAGATCAACTTTTTATTTTTTCCATGCAGTGTGGTTTTCAGACATAGAAAATGGTCTGTGAGACTCAGCACTGCAGTCTTGAATAGGCTGCAATAAAGTAGCTCCTTCCTGGATAAGGAGGCTAAACACCCAGAAAGGAAATCTGAGCAAGCAGACTTTAGAAATACGGGTTGTTTTTCTGAAGCACCTAGAGATGCTCATACAAATGGGCTGAACTTGGTGGTCAGACAATGGGGAAATTCATGTTTTGTGCTCCATTCTCACCCACTGCAGTGTAAAATGGGATGGGCAAGATATGCTGCCAGGTAAGTGCTTGGTTCAAAACTGCCAGGCCAGGCTGTGCTAGATGTGGCAGGTGAAGCAGGATGGTGTTTGGCTCCTTAAATTAGAGAAGCCAGCTCAGTGATGGTACAGATCTTGTGAGGAACTACCAAGAACACTAGTCCTGCCCAGCAGGAATATTTACTTAATGGCAGTAAAATGAGCCAGCTGCTTTTGTAGATAATCTTGACAGGATGCAATCATGGGAGCCTTCTGATCTGAGGGGCATTTTTTCTGTTTGACCTACCCCAGTCTGAGTTCTTCCTTGACACAATTTCTGTTCCTGTAACCAGTAGCTCTGTGTACCCCTTGTGGAGGCCCATGTCAGAAGAGGCTGATGGTTCACTCCATTGTTTCCTTAATATTTCTCTTTCTGCCTTTACAGTCCCTTCTTCCATTCCTCTTCTTTCCTTGTCTTTCCTGACCTGTTTGAGGTTGTCTGAGACTGACCATAACCACCATGCACAGGGCCTGTTCCCACCAGCTTGAAGGTTCTCCCTGGCTTCTGCATTTAGCTTGCTCCCAGGAGTGAAGCAGACCTTGGACTGATGCCTGTGTTTTCTGCTCAGTCCCATGTCTCCCACACTTGGGAAAGCTGAGCTTCAAATGCAGATGGGTAGTTGCAAGATGGAACTTTCCCTCTTTCAGCTTCCAGTCCCAACAGCTGGGTGAACGTGGACAGCCTGACTCTGTGCAGACACAGATCCACACAAGTTTGCTCCATTTTAATACCTTTTTTCCCCTTGCCTTGCCCTGCTTCTGCAACCATCCTGTGTGGTGTCTGCCTGGCAAGAATGACAGGGTAATTCATTATCTGGCTGCTGGGGCAGCTTCTGAGGGGCCAATGGCACCTGTGAGTGCTGAGAAATCAGCCTCTGGTGCATTTTTGACTGCTGGCTCACAAACTACAAGGCAAGGAGACAGTGACTGACGAGAGATGAGATGTGTGCAGGGCACTGTGCTCTGTGAAGTGTGGGATCCAGCCCTGGAAGTGGATTTACCCTCTGCATTCACTCGAGGTGTGATAGTCTCTGTACATAAGGCCTGTGGCTCAGTGCTAGTGGATGTACCCTTGCACTGCTCTTAATGAGCCCTGAGCTGCTTTGTTCCTCCTATTGCTCATTCAGGGAAGACAGGCAGAAGGTGGGCATAGCAGATATAGGCACTTTCAGACCCATTAAATGCAGGGAAAGACATGGGACAGTGCAGAGTAAAGAGGCTTTGATGAGCTTTGCTTCCAAAAGGAATTAATTGAACACACAAGCCCTATCTGACTGGGTGGCAGAGGTGCTTTCCCTTGATTTTCTTTCCACTTTTGTATTTTCCATCTAATTTCTTTTACTACCTTGTCTTTCCCACCTACTTTTGCTTTCAGCCTAATTACAGAAAAGAGATTTACATGTTCAGTCTCTACCTTCATCCCCCAGTTGCTCTTTGCACTGCCTTGCCAGTAACATCCAATTCATTAGCTAGTTTTGGATAGACTTAACAAAAGTGTGAAAGACATTAACTTGGCACTAATTCCCAGGCTTATGGAAAAGGAGAGCACCATGCTAGAGAGGCCACCAGTTGACACTGGCCAGTTAAGACCTGTGTAACTTGGAGCAACACATGCAGCATGCTGCCATGCACTCAGACACTTAAAAGCAGGAAAGGGAGTGGGAGAATTATGGAGGAAAAAGTGAATGAAGGGAAGGGGGGACTTAAGACATTGCAAGCAACATTAAATAGAAAGGTAAAGCAATTGCAGGAGGTATCAGAACATGGGATCCAACTTAATGAGAGATGGAGGTGCTGCCAGCACTGTTGCATGTTGTTCATCTGTGTTATTATGTAAACAATGCAGTCTCAGTTCAGCCAACACATAATGATTTTTCTGGACTCTAAAGAAGAATTATCATATCTCTGTCCAACACCACTGATACAATACCTGTGATTCCTGTGGAATATGTCGATTTATGACAGCTAGGTCTACTCCATAATGTTCAGACTCATAATTCCCCATGAGTCCATGGCTGACAGCCCTGAAGGCTTTCACTGTTCCATTTCTAATAGAGTTTCACATCTATTACAGGATTACCTCTTCCCCCTCCTCTGCAGGGAGGCAACCTGGTAGATTCAGAGACACCTGGAATTGGAGCCTGAGCATTGCAGAATTGTCCATTCTGGGAGGTTCAGTGCTGATCTTCCTCACACACAGCACCGCAATCAAAGCCCAGCTCTGGGAGAGAAATCGTAAATGGATAAATGATTCCTCTCCTTTGTGCTGTGCAGCCTGTTGCACAAAGCAGTGATTACACTGAACAATACACAGAATTCCATTCACCTTTAGCAAGATTCAGCCTCACCTGGGAGGTGTCACACCAGTGCTTCCAGCATGCCCAGTGCCCTGAGCAGCGGAGCATTGCAGCTGGCATCATCCATTCATCTGGGGAGCAAAAGCTGTAAAGCGAGTCCTTTGGTGTGTCTCAAGGCTGCCCCCTTGCAAAATGAATCCCAAACCTCCATTTTTCAAACAAATTACATGGCTAAATTGTCCTTGGCTGGGCAGTCACATCTGTTTTAGGATTGTATTTAGCCAAATAAAAGGTGGAAGGAATTCATCCAAGGAGGGAAAGGAAAGCAAAAAACAAAGGGAGAAAGAGAAAAAAAGCTATGCAGCTCAAATCAGCTTGTGGCTTCAGCCAACTGACTGCTTTGCAGTATAGCTTGAGTCTGAAATCAATTGTAGAGTAAAGAATTGGGCTTTTTATTCAGTTTTCACTTCAGGTTTCTGACCCTTGCTCATAAGAGCAGGGAAGGGGTAGATTGAGATATTAATTTCCCCTTGGTTATGCCCTGCAAGGGAAAAAGAAGACGTGCATTCTTTCTTACTGTAGCCATCTTGTATAGCTGGTGAGTCACTTTAACTCACAGAGGTAAAGGAGATTATTCCCCCTTCCCCATAAAATGGCAGGGAGAGCTGTCTATGTTTGCAGAAAATAGATATTCTGTAAAGAGGAAGTTAAGGGGAGATACAGTCCAGAGTTTTAAAGAATCAGTGAAGTATTTATAGGCAACAAATTATATTGTTTAAATAATAAAATATAGGCAGGTGGTACAAGACCGTATTTTTATTCCAAACAGGATTTGTTCACACAAAGATGCACCATTTTTCAATTATTTCATTAGTCAGGTATTGAGGCCAGGTTTTTTCTTATATTTTCAGAGGACATTAAAGATTTTTTTTGCATTTTACCACCCAGTGACCACTGTCTAACTACTGGCTGCTACGGAGCCTGGACTTATTTTTTAGTCCCAGTTTGCAGTGGATTAGGTCAGGTGGGATGGCCAGCACAGCACCACATCAATCTAGAGATACGTTTCAATTTAACAGATGGGTTGGAGAGCCAGCAGTTCCATCACTGTAGAAGCTGTGCTGGTTTGGGCACTGGTGTGAGAGCCCCAAGGGCAGATGTTCCCTTTGAGGACTGGCCACCATGGTTGGTGTCATAAGAGAGAGCTAAGGACTGTGACAGGCTTGTTTGGTCCAATAACTAAGGCTGTTAAACACTTAGCTATCAAATGGTTGTTGTGGCATGAGCAATCACTGCCTCCCAGTTTGTTTGTCATCATTCCACTGGCAGCAGCACTTTCCTCCCCCACAGGACTGACACAGGGATCACTGAATCTCACCACAGGAATCACTGATTCACACCTCAGGCATCACTGATTCATGCCTCAAGGCAGCAGCTGATGGTTTGGCTTCAGGAGCTGAGAAGCATTGGTGTGAATCCTGCCCTTTCCACTAAAGCATCTGGCTCGTCCTGGCAAGGGCTGTGGACTTCATCAGAGGGGCAGGAACAAGGAGTTGGCAGCCTGAGACTTCCATAGCCATTGGCTACACAAAATTGTGTCAGCGCTCCAAGGGGCAAGATAAAACCTACACAGATGTGGAGGAGGGAAAGAGCAAATGTGACTCATGCCATTATACAAAATGTCATTCTCGTGGTTCAAGGTGACTTTAGAGAGGAGCTGGCAATAACACAAAGAAACTCAGGGAAGAACAGTTCAGGCTACAGATCTCAAAAGTCGTGCTGAAAATTCAGTAGAATTTGCCATGAGCACTCAGGGAAATTCTTACAGGGGCATCCCACTGGAGCTGGAAAATCAGATCCAGCTGATTCTGCCTGTTCCAATTCTGTCTCTGGGATCTGTATGATATTGTGTCTGCACATCCTTTCCATAGTTCAGGGATATGAACTCTCTCTTGTGCATTTTCCTAATCCCTTTGTGCATTAACATCAGAGGTTTGTCACCTGCTGGAGAGCTCCCAGCAACAACTCCCACCATGTTCCTGCTTTTAACCCATGTGTGTGCCTTGTCTTTTGGTAGAATCAGCCCTCCTCCCTCTCCATGCTGGACTTGCTCCACGTGGCCCGTGACATTGCTTGTGGGTGTCAGTACCTGGAGGAGAACCACTTCATTCACAGGTAGGTGAGCACAGCCTGGCAGGACTTGCAGCCAGGCCACGCAATGCCCTGCTCTGTATGTTTATGTCCTGCTGCACTCTAGTGGCTGGATACCTTTAAACAAGGGAGAAAAAATCAGAATCACAAAAGCAATAAAGAGAGGAGCTGCTGTAAATCAAACTGGCAAAGGTCTGTAGTTTTGCCAAAGATCCTGAGCCCTGTCTCAGGGCCTGCACTTGTGCAGCCTGTTTGGCCACTCAGCAAATGGACACAGAGTTGTGACAGAAGTCTTTAAAGCTCTTCCTGTCATGAATTTTATTTAGTGTCTATCTGCACATTTTGGAAGGCTTTTGTTCTCCCTCTCAAAGAACACCTGTACAAGCACAGCCAGCAGGGCAACATCAGGTGGCCATTGCCCTGCAGAACGGGGTGTTTGGCAAGCATCTAAAATCAAGAAGAGAGGAGTAGAGGGGTGGCAGTTCACAGTTCTGAGGGTCACCCACAAGTTGTGCCACTGTGTTATTCCAACCTCAAGGTTTACTGCAGCCCAGCAGAGGTGGAGCTTGGAGCTTTACCTGCAGACACAGATTCAGGCCCACAGCTTCAATATTCAGAGCAACACCTGCACATTGTTGTTCTACCTGTCTCTGACAGTACAACAGCCTTTTGACAACACTTGAACAAGCACAGAAGGAACACATCAGTGGGTCATTCCCCAGACAACTCGATGCTGGGACTAGTACATTGCTGAAATAAGTTCTTCTTCTTGCACTCCTTAGAGACATAAAAATATCTCCTGGTGTGAAGGGAGACCCACAGAAGGCCCACCCGTTCACCTGGAAGATGTTATGTGAAATTTAAAGAGAAAATGTTAAAGAAAAAACTGTTCCTGCCCTGTGGGGTTAGATTGGAATTTGGGACATTGCACTTATTCATAAACACTGACTTTTCTGGCAGTTCTAGGTTCTCTGCAGCTCAGGAAAGTAGGTACTATTTTTTGTTTTCTTTTGACTTGCAAAACTCTCAAACAATTAAGTGGTTCTTCTCTTTCTGTTTCTTTTCTTCCCTTTCCTTTTAGGGATATTGCTGCCAGGAACTGCCTCCTTACCTGTCGAGGGCCTGGGAGAGTGGCTAAGATTGGAGACTTTGGAATGGCTCGGGATATTTACAGGTAGCAGAGCCAAGCCCAGGGCACCTGCAAGTGGAAGGGCACTGAAATGAGGGGGAGCAGTGTTTGTGCAGGCTCTTGTGTAACCCTGGTGAGGCAAGAGTGGAGAGATCCCACCATGGGGAATCCCAGCTGGTGCTTTTCTGGTATTTGGGTTAAACTGTGTTCTGGAGACTTTTCCCACTCCTGGGCAGTGAAGTCTGATGGTCACAGAAGGTGTTTTTCCTCCCTCTTGGACTCTGTCCTCAGTTTCCTTTCTTTATGTTTTCCACATTGAATGGCATTGATGTGCCCTTTTGTTTTGTGGTCCCAAATCATTCTGAGTTTAATCTCTCTCCTTGATGCTCCCCCTGCACCTTTGGTTTGGTGTCATCACTAAATCTCCTCAATTTACTGCAGCTAAAGGAGGAAAGTGCAGAAGGTCAGGAAAATGTAATCACCCAAACTGGAATTCAGCCAGGACACGGGGTTAACTACCTCTGCTCTTGTAAGAAGTGCCAGAAAATCTTTAATGACCATAAGCAGTCAGGGCTGCAGTTTGATGTCTCATCTTCCATAGAGCGCCTCTAGAAGTGCAGCTCCATATCCTGCTGTGCTGAGGAATTGATTTGCCCTGACTCGGAAGAAGGAATGCCTTGTGCTCAGTCACCCGCACTGTTTATTCCAGTGTTTTGCCTTCTTTTTTCCTGCTTGGGGATTCTCCTGTGCAATTACTAAGCCAGGCTTGGCTCTGCTTAGCTGGAGATCTGACAGTATCACAGCCTGAGGTGTTGCAGAGTGCTACCTTCAAAAACCCAAGCGTATCAGAGCTACTTGGGGTTTTTTTTCCTCCACAAAGAGCCCCCATGCTGCCCCACTGTCAGATGGGGCTCTGCTGGGACAAAATAACATCTGTCCCCCTCACACAATCAGCAGAACCAACTGCCAAGATGAACACTTTAGTGCTGAGCTTTCAGAGGTGCCTTTGAAGCCTGCATATGTTTCTTTGTCCAGGAATATCCTCTGGATTCCCAGGCTGTGCAGTTCTGATCAGTGATTCCAGCTTGCATGAGCAGCCTCCTGCAAGTGCCAGGAAGGGATTTGGGCCTTGCAGGTTTTATTTTAAATGGCAGGGACTCTAAAGGACTGTTTAATTCCTCTCTCAGGAACATTTTCGTGCTGCTGCCCCAGCTCTAATGGCCAGGCATTCTCCTCAACAAGCTCCTTGCTCTTACAAAGGAGTTTGGGTTTCACTCCTGGTGCTTTAGACTGGGTGTATATGGAACAGGTTTGGTTTATGCTTGCTGGGTGTGCCCAAGATGACCATGTGTGAGAGCAGGTAAGGAGATCTTGCTGTGGTGGAAAAGGGCAGGAGAAGTCTCTGCCAGCAGCTGTCACTATGTTAGAAATTCCCTAGTAGGGTGAGGATAACTGGTTTACCAGATCAGGCCTGAAGTGGATTAAACAGCACTTCCATAGTTTGCTCTTTTCCACTGCTTTTATGAGAAGAAACGGGTCATTTCAGCACTTAGATTGTTCCACCTAAATTAGTCTCTCCTCTGGCTCATCATTTTAATATTTGTAATTACAAAAATCCCATCTTAATGCCATTTTCTGAATTCTTGGCTGACTCTTTTGTTTTGTTTGTTCTTTGCAGAGCCAGCTACTATCGTAAGGGTGGGTGTGCAATGTTGCCTGTCAAATGGATGCCTCCTGAGGCTTTCATGGAAGGGATATTTACATCAAAAACAGACACATGGTGCGCTTGCTTTCCTCCTCTTTCTGTCTGTCTGTGTTGTAACCCCTTTTGTAAACTGTGAATATTTTCTAAAAACTGCACACGTTCTTGTTCACGCCTCACGTACTAAAAAGACGAGCTGGGTCTTTTAGAGCCAGCAGTGTTGGAGGAGACAGGGGAACAGAAAGGTCAGACCTGTGCAGGAGTGGGTGCTGCAGGAGAGGTGAGTGGGCAGGGAAAGGAGATCAAAGCAGATGCAGGTGCTGCTCCAAGGAGGAGAGCATTAGTCCCACACTGAGGAAAGCAACACAGGCCATTGTGCAGGCAGGGAGAAGGGTGTGGTTTATGCCTTTCTCCTGGCCTACAGAGACACTTGGAGCTCCTGAGTGGCCGGAGGTAGGGAGGAAAATCGGGTGAGCAGGAGGCAAGAGCTCAGGGCATGTGTGGAGAGGGAAGGGGCTGGTGGCCAGGACACAGCTCCTCAGCAAGCCCCAGCAGAGGGGTGAGGTCCACACTCTCGTACAGCTGAACTCTGCCTGTCTCAGCACCAAGCAGAGGAGTTCCCCATTGCTGCACATCTCTCTACAGTTTTACCCAAAAAGGCTGTGATTTTCAACCTGCTGACGGTGACTGCTTTGGACAGGGTCCTGTCCCAGCCACTGTCCCCAGGGCTTTGCAGGCCACAGCACCCAGGCCCAGGACTGTGTTTGCTTAGGGAGTGTTTTTACTGTGCCCTGAGTGACAGGTGAGGCCTGAGGGCCTCAGAGCATCAGTGGGGATTCACTAGCGTGATATTTCATGCAGAGTAGCTATTCAGAGGAAAAGTTTGCCATAAGTCCTCTCTCCAGCAGTGGTCAGTGCCTCAGAAAAGGATAACCTGACCCATTTCTGTGACCTCCAGGAGAACAGTGCTGAGTTCAATGGCAAAGCCACCATATTTACACACCTACATCATAGGCTTCACTCACTTAACAGTCAAATTCTGGTATTTGTTAAAAGTTTTAAAGCTCACTGCTAAAACTGTGCAGTTTATTTATGTCTGATCCTACAGCAGGATTTCCACCAGCTGCCTGACCAAAGGCTGAAAAGAGCAATGCTGATGGTAATGTAGCTAAGGGCATTGGTGATGTTCAGACCAGTATCCCTCACTTTATTTTCCTTTGCTTCTGTACTCAGGTCCTTTGGCGTATTGTTGTGGGAGATATTCTCTTTGGGATACATGCCCTACCCCAGCAAAAGCAACCAGGAGGTTCTGGAGTTTGTCACCAATGGAGGAAGGATGGATCCACCCAAAAACTGCCCTGGCCCTGTGTATGAGACTTTAACGTTGATATATTAGTGCAACTAAGTTTCTGTTTCAAAAGCTTTTCTCTAGTCAAAAGTTAATGACTTTTAAGACTGACCTAATCATGGCTAATCTGCCCTATTAATCTTTAGTGCCAGTGATTTCTCTAATATTTAATTTTTCTGTTGTTTAGGAGAATAGTTCATGGCCCGTTTGAGAAGTCCTGGCCACTGCTTGCTTGATCAAAGATGACACAATATTTCTGTACCTTAAGATAGCTGTGGAACTTCAATGCATCAGACTGTTCACAGGCAGGGAAATCTGGACTCCTTTATCTTTAGCCCTGCCTACCTTTATTGTACTGTCCAAGGGATTTCAGTGGATGAGTTATTTCTCTGAAAGACTGTGGATTTCACCCCACTGGTGATCACATTCCTGTGGTTACCAGTACAGCAGTCGTCCGACTCCAGGGAAGGCAGAGAACTCTCATTTGTTAGAAGCAGGAGTGGTGAGGAATGTCTATGATTGCCAAGCTGCCATGAGTAGTTGTCACATCCCACGGGATCTGCTGCTCATGAAAGTTTCCTGTTCTGCCCTCCCAGCTACCGCATAATGACCCAGTGTTGGCAGCACCAGCCTGAAGACCGGCCAAACTTTGCCATAATCCTGGAGAGGATTGAGTACTGCACTCAGGTACTGGTGTTCATTCACCTCAGATTTTACCTGTTTTTTACCACCAGTTTGCCTTGTGAGAAGTAGAGCAGCTTGGAAAATGTTCTCCTGCCTGCATCAGCATCAGCACAGGCTCCTTGTATGATCTCACTGTTGTTCACCTCAGTCAGTTTGCTTTGCCTTGCTGTTTGGGAAGCTTGATCTGTTTTTTCAGTGTGTTTGGATGCTGGGATTGGGAGGCTTTTTTTCTGCTATCTATAACTTGCCATGGCATATAGCAATAAGTAAAGGTTGCCAAGATCACAGCATTTTCTCTCAGTTTAATTTTCAAAACTGCTTAAATAGCTCAGAACTGAAGTCTCTTGGGTTTCAAGGGGTCTGCCAGTGTTGTCTTCTCTCTGCATTCCCATTCCTCCCTTGTTGTGTGGAGGCAATACTTTCATGGCTCCAACTTTCTCAATATTATCTGAGAGTGTTATGAACTCTGAGATTATATAGATTCCAAAAAACATTCCCACAGGAAATTTTGCTAGACATAAAAATTTATTTCATTGGTTTTGTGCCTCTGCTGTTCTATGGTGAGTTTAAGGGTTAGTTTTTTTTAAAGAGTTGGATTTTAAGGGTATCCCATTGCATCTCACACCTAACTGCACTTTGTCTGCATCCTCTCTTCGTGGAATGTGAGCTCTGGGTGGTGGGATGTGCTGAGATCAGAGCATGACAGCTGCTAGATGTGTCATTCAAGGGCTGCAGGCTTTGAGAAATTCCCATTTTTCCCTCTGGCAGGATCCCGATGTCATCAACACCGCCCTGCCAGTAGAATATGGCCCATCAGCTGAGGAGGAGGAGAAGGTGGCGATGCGCCCCGACGACCCAGAAGGAATTCCTCCTCTCTTGGTCTCAACACACCACGACAGAAAGGATGATAAGCAAACCCTGCCATCTCCACCACCCCTGCCATCAGCCGTCACTGCTGGAAAATCTCTAGGGAAAGTGGGAGCCTTGGAACAGCCAGTGCCAGGGAAGGTGCAGTCAGCCACAGGAGGGGGACACATCAACATGGCCTACGCCCAGTCCAATCCCCCTTCTGAGCTGCACAAAAGCCGGGGCTCCAGAAACAAGCCCACCAACCTCTGGAATCCAACCTACGGTTCCTGGTTTGCGGAGAAGCAGGCCAGCAAAAACAGTTCTCTGCTGGAGAAGGAGAGGCCCGAGAGGGAGAATTTGGGACAGGAAGGAAACTGTACTGTGGGGCCCAACATTGTGACTGGCAGGCTGCCAGGCTCCTCCCTGCTCTTAGAGCCATCTTCCCTAACTGCAAGTGTTAAAGAAGTGCCTCTCTTTAGGCTCCGCCACTTCCCCTGTGGGAATGTCAACTATGGATACCAACAGCAGGGCTTACCCTTGGAAAACTCCACACCACCTTGCGCTAGCAGTTACGAGGACCCCGTCCTCAGAAACAAGAGCCACATAACCCAGCAGGGGCCCTGAGAGCCCTGGACCCTCTCTTGACTTTTCCCCCTGCGGCCCCTGAGCCTTGAAGAGATGTCCTGTTACCCAACACACCACGAGCAAGGCATCTGACAGCATCACCTCCTATTTTGTGCAAACTTGCTCCAAAAGTGCCACCTTGACGCTGTAATTTCTACTAACCCGAGAGGCTTCAAACCAGCGGAGCCCCAGTAGAGTCAAAGGAACAAGGGGGAGGGAGGATGCAGGGAACTGTTGGTAACTGCAAGGCCCAGCTGCTGTTGCATCAACTCATCCGCATGGTTGTCGTCATGCCCTTCCTGTGAGCTTTTCCCAGTCGTGCGTCCTCTGCTTCCGTGTCAAGCTGCAGCTCACTGCCTTGAGTGTTTCATGTCTGGGCTTTTCCGTGCCAAACCTGTCGTTGCTGTGGAAGACTTGGAGGTCTCCTGCTGCTGGCAGAGCTTGTAGTGGGTTTGGGAAGAGCGTCCTCTATCCAAACCAAAAAAAACAAAAATACGACAGCGCTGAATGGTGACGCGATGGCACATTCTCAAGTCTTGTTCCAGATAATATCCAGTCTTCAAAAGGCCTTGAATGCACAGTGTTGTGGGGGTGCTGGCAGGGCAGTGGAAAGACCCTGGTCACACTGCACCACTTGAAGGGGAGAGGAGAGGAAGCAGAGGAGGGGTGTAGATGCTGTGAAGCATTCAGGGGGTGGGCATCATTTGGCTGGGGTTTTCTTTGGTTTGTTTTTGTTTACCTATGCTTAAACACCAAACCGAGTAAAGCCCTTTAAAATTCCTTCTGTCCCACAAAAGTAGGACTGCCCTTCATCAGGAATGTGTGAGTGTCAAGTGGAATCAGGGTGAAGCTTTAAAGGACCATGGTCATGAGAGAGACTTTCACCATGCCCTGAAAATGAACAGCCACCTGCATACCTCAAAGGTTTGAAATAGCCTTTGACATACCCTGTATGAACAGCACCATAAAGGCAGAAGACTACATCGTGCCACTGTCTGGAAGCCAGATACTGTTTGTATTGAAGGGTTTAGAGCCCTTTTTCCTTCAGCAAAATACATGTATGATAGTGGTTTAAGGACAAACACTCCATTGACTGACTTTGTACACCCCGTGCATGAAAAATATTCCAGTTAAGTGTATTGTCAAAACATAGATGTAGGAAATAGTTCATGTGTAAGATGTGCATTAGTAACTTCAGCTTGGGGTTGGGAGGAGCTGTTTTAGCATGAACGCTATCCAAAAAAGGGGTGCATATTTCCATGGAAATGGGAGTACTGGAGCATCAGCAAAGGAGTGGGAAGGTGTTCTTCAGACTGAGACTCTTCGTTTCAGTGAAGAGACCCTGAGTCTGGCCCTGGATCCAAATGTTGAGGTGAGTTTCCTGTCTTTGTAAGGGAATAATCCAGAATCCCTTATGAGTTTGTACTCCCTTAGGAGTACACATACTCCTAAACTCTGGGATGTCTGGATTGAAATTGGAGGGCTTGACTTCAGCCACCCCCCTTGTAAAAAACACATTGCAGAGGGAGCAGTAGTGTGCTCTCCTAATCTGCCCTTCTGATGTCTCTGATACACAGAATTAAATCCTTTTTTATGACCAAAGCCAAAAGCAGATGTGGTGACTGGTTAAAAAGGCTGTGCTCGTGTGTTGGGAAGCTTGGGTCAGGGTCTGCTCCTGTTTCATGTTCATCTGCTAGAGTTCCATCTGCTAGATTTCATGTTCATCTGCTAGAGTTCCATCCCATGCTGCTCCATGGGTTAGGGGGGATAACAAGGGTTACACTTACAGGCTTCTTTAGGATGAGCTAAGAGGGTATTTGTCATCTCCAAGGTTATTAGGCTTGCAGCTCTTGCTGTGAAATAGCCACTGGGGAGGGATTCTGTCTAGCTTAGGACTCTGTTAGTGTCACACCAGTCTCTCTCTCTCTCTAGCTCAGTAAACTCAGTGGGGTAGTTTCTCGAGTCTCAGGAAAGCTGATTAATTCAAGAGGCAAGCACTATCCGAATAATTTATTACACTAGTACATTATTCACATATAATAGCAATTTTCATTTAAGTATTCCAGCTTTCTCATTTTCAGAAGAGCAAAAGCTCCTCATTGTTTTCTTTAGCTTTTCTTTGCCAAGGAGCACACTTGGAGTTTTTGCTGCCTTACAAAGTTACAAGGGCAGAAGCTGACCTGTTTACTGATGAGTATTTTCAAAAGAATGCACAAGAACAAAAAGTTGCTAAGTTAATGATCTTTGACTAGCTGAAATTATTAATTCTTGGATCTGGGGCAGCAGCTTCGATGCTGCACAAATGCAGATAAGCTGCCAGGTTAAGATGGTAAAGGTAGCATTTCTAAAGAAGCTTAAAAAGCACAAGAGATGATTTTAAGTCTGTGGGTGTGAAAAGCAGGCTCTCCCCACCCTGGTGAGAGTGTGGTTACTGCTCTGGGCTTGTGCAATGCAGTTATTTTATTGTAAAATTTCTACGGAAATACTCTTACAGAATGGGAGTTGTAAAAAAAAGGAAGGAGCTAAACACATTCCTGCTTTTTACCTATGGAATATGTCAACAGATAATTCTGGTCGTGGGAAATGGTGAATTACTACTGAAATTATCCAGTCTGCTGGGTATAGTGCATTAGATGAATACTGTCCAGCACTGGCACTTGCTTTTAAGTAAGGTTCCCTCTAGTGTCTCCAGTGCAAAATGCTTTGTTGTGGGTTTTTTAGTGGTTTGGGGTTTTTCTGTTTGTTGGGTTTTTTGGGGTTTGTTTGTATCGTTGGGGTTTTTTTTAATCCTTCCCTCTTAACTCTTAGAACTCAGAAATCCAGTTTGGGCTTATTTTAATGTTAAAACCACAGAATCTCTGAGCTCTTTCACAGCAAGCATTTAGTTTGGTACCCCTGTCCAACCTGTCCAAGCACAAGTTGCAAAAACTCTTCTGAAAATATTTATGCTATTCAAATCTTCTGACTTAGAAACAAGGAGCCTGTCATTTTATTTAGAAAACAAATGCTACCATTAATTGCTTGGACCAAAGGGTGCTCTGTTACTTGTGTGCAGGCTGCAGTTGCCATGAGCATTCTGTCCAGTCATGAACCAGAAATTTTAATTTCTGTGTCCTCACCTGTTCAGTACTCAGAGCTGCAGGGACCAGAAGGGATTTAATTCACCATGGGCTCACCAGAGCAAAGCTCTCTGTAAATCCCAAATTCCTCTATCAAACCCCTCCATGCCAGAAGAAAAACAAATTTAAGTTATTTTAACTCTCCTACCCATTTTTGTATATGACTTGTTTTTTTAAATTATAGTTTATTGACACATTGTATTTTTTTTTTTTTGGGGAATAGTCTTTTAAGATTGTTAATCTTTTGTGTTGGTAGTAATGATGTTGTGGTTTATGTCTTCCTCATTCTACAGTGGAAAAGCAGGAAGCAGTATGATCTACAGGATGTAAAGCACAACTGGGAAAACCCCTCTTATGCTCTGAAAATGGCTTATTTCCATGTGGATGCTACCTGGTTTCCTACAGAAGATAAGTTGGTCTCTGATTCTGTGAGCTGCTGGAGGTAAACTAGGTTAGGATGCCTTTCTCTCTACCTTTCCAGTTGTCCCATCACCTTCCCTTTTTGCCACTGAACCTTGTTTCTCCACCACGTGCCTGGGAATGAAGCGAGGGCAGGAGGTGGCTGGTTCTGCTCCCCCGAGGCTCAGTGAGGGAGCAGAGTGAGAGAGGGGCTTGGCCAGAGCCAGAGGAGGTGCAGGGACCCCAGAGTGAAGCCCCAGGGCTGTGTTATTTGGCCAAATCAGCCCCAGACAGCGGCGTCGGACGCTCCGGCTTCCCTGCACGGGCTCAGCAGGAGCAGCCACAGCTCAGCACCCCAGGGAGGGCTGGAATGGGGAAGGACAGGGGCCACTTTGCATGTCTGCTCCTGGTACTTGTGCCTGGCTTCTGGGGGATGAGAACCTTGACGTGGGAATAGCATAAAACAGCCTTCCACAGCAGCAAAGGCAGCGCCGGTTTGTCTGTCCCAGAGTTAAACCCATCCCAGGGAAACATCCCAAGTGTCCACATCTGGCTTCTTTTAGCACCGAGCTTCATCATAGGAGTGTCTGTCTCATGTACAGCTGTTTATGCAACATTGTTTATAAAGGAAGGGCCTGTGCACTTCAGGGATATTATGAAGAAAAATGCTAATATATGGTCATTGAGTATTTTGTATTGAATAGTGTATTTGTATTGTAAACAAGTGTAGTGAACCACAAGGCATGAAGACAAATAAAGTGACAGTAGCTGGCTTTCTCCGTGTTGGGCTGTGCAATGATTGGATCAACGTCAGAGGGAGGTTTCTGGACATCCATTTTTACTTGGTAAAGTTGCAGAAGTATTAAGGTGATGAACACCCAAAGGAGCAGGTTTGGTGGTACCCCGAGCCACCTTCTGGGCTCTCAGCAGCTGTCCCAAACTTCTTTGCATTGCCAGTGTTACACACCAAATTTCTTACAGGGAAAGGAGCACTTCCTTCTCTCACAAACCCCCAAGGCTGGATTTTACCCCCAGCCAACTGGCCAGTATTAAAAGAGAGCAAAGGATATGGCTGAAGATAGCACTTGGGTGTTTTCCTAAATGTATGTATTTAACTAAGACAGCCTTTGAGTCTGGACTGAGGGAAGGTCTGCCTGGAAGGTGTATTTTACTACAATGGAGTGGCAGTATTGAATCTTATGACAATTCTAGGAAGAGGTAGCTCCTGCCATGAAACACTTTTTATCCCCTCCCTGTATTACTCCTAAGGCCCAGGTAGCTGCATCCTCAAGAAATGGTCCTTGAAATTAGACAGACTTAGTACAAACTTTCTTCTCCATGTGCTCATTCTACCACAGGATACTGCTGTGGTTTGGTTAACAAGACTTTTCCAGTAGGCACTTCTCCCCTCCCACCATTTTCCCCACACTTTGGTTCTTTCCGTACCTCAAAAAGCTCTCCTGTGCTGTTCCAGGAGCAGGGCTGGTCAGCAGCCAGCCACCACAGCCTGGTTTGGATCTGGCCCTGGCTGCAATCTCTGCTCTAACCTCCCTTTCTTCCAGAGCTGTCTGTCTGCAGCAAGGCAGGGAACAGGAGGCAGATGGGCTCTCTGCTGTGTGGCTTTCATGGAGTTTCAGTTTCCACCCGGTCCCTGACGAGGCTTCTGCAAACTCTGAACAAGCCATGACAGAAATGCTCCGTTTGCCACCTCTCAGGTAACAGAGCTAATCTGTCAGAGGAACTCGGCTGTGTCCTGCAGAGCTGCAGGGCCAGCCTGGGATCCGTGTGCCTCACATGCTGCTGACCAGCAGCTCTCTGAAAGCACAGGCTCCCTGCCCAGAAAACCATTAATGTCACCATCTGCAAAGCAGGCCCTGAGTCCAGCTGAGCTGAACTCCCTAGAAATTAATTCCCAATCCTCAGATACCTCAGGAAAGTTCTCATCCTCCTGTCCAGTGAACCTGTGGTCTCTCCTTTCCAGTCAGTTCAAGAAAACTTGAAAGATTTAATTGCTAAGAGCACTGAGGAAGGATATTTTCTTTGACTGGACTGAGATGTGCTGTGGGACAAGGATTGGCCTCAGTCTGCACAAACAGCACAGAATTGCTGGGACCATCTGCTTATTTATTTATAAACTTCAGATAATGTTTTATTTATAAGTTTATCAGGACTTTGAGGATCATTTGGCAATTTTTCTAACCAGCCAGGGGCTGTGATAGTTCAGTCCTCTGCCCAGCACCTAATTTCAAACTTCACTGCCACTTATTTTCAGAATTTTTTTTATGACACAGTGTCTTCCTGAAAGAGTTGGAGTAAGGGATTATGGCAACTTACCTTGGATTTAGGGAAGCACAAATCCCTTCCCATCACCACCTTGAAGAGAGCCATCAGTAATCCCTTCTGGAATGGACTGATTTATTTCTGTTTCAGACAGCATAAATTTACAGTGCTTCTTGCTTTCTGGCAGAAGATTCTGAGAGCTACCAAAACAGCTCTGTCCTGGTAAGTCAGACTTGCTCCTCTAACTTTCAGTGCTCAGACCAATTGCAGCCAGAGCTTCCAGGGGAGAGGTGCTGCTGGCTGAAGGTGAAATGGGAGGTAGAGCACAATGCACCATGGCCAGAGGGGATCTGTGCCCTCTCCTGCACCCATCAGGCAGGTTCAGTGAGGCCCAGGCCACTGAGACCCCACTTCCAGAGGAACTGCACAGAGCTACAGAGCTGTGGAGGGTGCAGCCTGACAGCCCTGCAGGAAAAACAAGCTCCCAGTGAATCATCTGTGCAAGACAGGCCACACAGAAGGGCTGTGACTCTAACAAGCTGCCCCAGCTTGCTGCCTCACCCACACCTTGTTCCCTTACCTACCTCCTGGAGAACTCCAGCTACCCCTCAGAGAAAGCAGTTCCACCCATTCCATCTGGTCAGGCAGGAAAAAGAGCATTCCTGATAATGAGAGGCTCCTCACAGAAACTCCACTGCTCGCCCAGGAGCACCAGGCTGTGACAGAACATGCTGTGCAAAAGCTTTGTTTGGAACTGAGGTCTGTGCTGAACAGCCAGGAGAGAGAAAAGCTTCTGCTTCACAGTTCCTGTTCCACACTGAGCCCCCTGCACTTAATTTGTACAGAAGAGAAGTATTAAATCTACATTCTGTAAGGAGCCAATGAAAATTCTCTTTGCTCTACTATTTAACAGGGTTTCATTTTATTAATACCAGCAGGAAACAGATATTAGACAAAGTAAAGTTCAGTATGTCACTGAATATCTGCATCGCTAAATATAAGCATTACTTTTCTTTTTTACAGTCAAAATGTACAGCTTCTATATTCAATTAAAAATTCCCATAAGTTAGAATACAATATGCATTATTTTAAATACAGATCAGGAAAAAAATAGCTACAGCAACATTTAAAAGAAGGTTACAGCAGCAGGATTCTGTCTAAAAACAGGATATTACAATTTAAAGTGTCACTTCTTCAAGTAGGCAAGAGCAAGCAAATAATTTAAGAGTAAAATGACTGTTCTGGAACACAAACCCATTCAGTTAAGATAATGTTTACATATGCTGAGCAATTAAAATATATTCTATGTTTAAAACATAGACAAAAGATCAGCTGTTCTAAAAGTCTGATATGCAAAAGATGTCACATAAAGGCCCATTCCAGTGCTGTACCTAAAACTATCCTTAATTTATCATAAGACTCCCACAAAAAATTTATACTGGAAACTGTTCCAAGGCAAACAAAAAGAAACATGTATCACAAACTAATCAAATAATGGCAACAGCTTGCTTGAAAACCCTCTATCTGTTCCATACCACTGGCAGGAGCTACCTTGCTGTATTTATACAGACTTAATATTTATGATGAGGGTATTATGTATTCCCCTCTGGATTTATTTGCATTTTACAACTGTTATAATCATTGCCTGCAGCACCCCAAACAAAAAAAATAGTCTCTAAAAATGAGGGAAAGCTCTCCAGGAGAGTGCAAAGTGCATTATTTTGAAGAGTGCATCTTATACATAGCTCCTTCTACAAATGCAGAACAAAAAGTGCTTGTTACTGTACAGACTGACATGCAGCATATTTGTGCTTTTTAAAGGCTTTTTATTTAATTGCTGCTCGTCACTAGGAGAGGGGCAAATGCTTGTATTTATCAGCCCTTTTGCATTATGGAGAGGAGAAGAGGAGGGGGAAGGAAGATGAGGGATCCAAAGGATAAAATGCAAAAATACTCCACAACTGTTTGAAAAAGGGGGGGAGGGTTGTCTCTTTTTTTTTCTCCTTTCTTATTGCTAGCAGCTGGTATTGGAACTGACAAAGTGCCCGGGAACCAGGCTAATGTCACCCATCAACCACCTCTGCTGTCAAAAGCAGGCAATGCACAAACATTTCCAGTTCATTACTACACGGAGAAAAACCCTTTAAATATTGCATGAACCACACAGGAACTTTAGAGAACGCAGCAGACACTTGGTTCTCCAACTGGAATGGCTTTCAAATGATGCAGCATCTTAAACCCAAGATGCTTTAATAACCTTCCAGGCAAGGGTCATTAAAGTAAGAGAAACTCAACAGTGGTTTTACTCCTCAACATGACTGAACTCTTTTTAAACTATTTATATATATATATATATTTATATAAAATATATCTATTATATACACACGCATACATATATACCTCTATATGTAAAATGCAAACGCAGATGTAACAATTTCAAAACAAGCTTGCCTTCTAGGCGGGGTTGCTTTGTGCTTTAAAATACTCCTGCCCCACGCCCTGAGCAGAGGGTGGCTCAGCAGATGTCATCCAC
>JAHLSL010000058.1:4907270-4936405 GCA_025920805.1 Petroica traversi
CCCTGAGCAGAGGGTGGCTCAGCAGATGTCATCCACCAGCTTTGCCCCGTTGATGCCACGGTAGGTGACCCTGCTGGGCCGCACCAGCACGCCGTGGTTCAGCCTGCAGCTGAAGTAGCGCTTCTCCCCCACCGAGCCATCATTCCTGCCCTTGGGGCTGCGCAGCTCCAGCCCCAGCCACACCCCGGGGGCAAAAGCTGTGGGGCCAATGTACCTGATGGTGCCCATCTCATTGGAGCTGGTCAGGAGAACCTGGGAGCCCTCGTGCAGCTTCACGGGCCCCTCGCAGGGAGCTGCGGGGCTGCTGCTCCAGCTGCGCCGCAACACCGAGCTCTTGGACCTGCTGAGAGAGGAAAGGTGATGCCTCTTCCTGGTGTGAGGGAAATGAAACTAGATATGGTTAAAGGGGTTTACCTCAGTATTTGAATCAGGATCCTGTTTGGTGCATCCCCTTCACCCAGGGGACAGCGTGGCAAATGCACCCCCATCAATCACACACACCAGTTCTAGACTTTGCACAGCACAGATCCAACAAGGGAGCCCAATAATGAGGTTGGGATGGGCTAACCCCCAGTTTACAGAATCCTCCTGCCAGGAGACCTTGGGTTCCTGAGCCAGTGGGAATGTTTGGTGTCCCTGGCTCTGCAGCTCTGGGCTGTTCAGTCTCAGGGCCTGCAGGGCACTCACAAAACACTGAGCACTAAACTAAGTAAAAGGTTACAAGTGTGCATGCTGCTAATACTTGTGGATACACAGAACTGTGTAAAAGGGATATAAAGAAAAGACAAAAATCATTCTGGCATCAAACGGAACAAAAAAAAAGGCTTGGATTTTTTTTCTATAAAATAGCCAGGGCGAATGTGTAATTCAAGGAAGTGCATGAGAAAAAAAAAAAAAACACCCTCAAATCCCTTTTTAGAAAAACTGGGTTCAATCTCAAGTCACTAACAAACCATGAAATAACAGTAACAGGCTGCTACACTAGGCAGTCTGAAGTATTGGAAAAGCAATTTCCTTCACCCAACGCTAGGATCTACAATATTTACAGCAGGTGATGGTATTGGTAAATTAAGCCATATAAAACATTTTATTTGGACTTTAGAACAGTTTAACCAAAACAACTTTTAACATACAAGTCAGGATCACCAAGACAAAGAGAAGCCCTGTAACAAGAGCCTCTGAACTTCACCCAGCTGTGTGAAAATACAAGAATTTGGAGAATATGCAGTGATGAATGACTGGAAAACAACTTTAATGCCAATCTGATTCTAGGACTGTACTCCTGGATGCCCATGGAAAAATAGCACACTACTGGTCCACTTTGGAAGGAAAAGAATGAATATGTAAAGGTCTATATATCCTACATGTGTGAAGGGGTTTTTTATAACAAAGCTAACAGCCATCTCACCCAAACACTTGAAACTCATAACACTCACCTAACAAAGGCATTTCTTCTGTTTATCTCCTTTTGTGAAGATGCAGAAGTGGTGCTTAGACTGCGTCTAAAACCTGAGTGAAAAGATGAATAAGCTATGTAGGACTTCTTAAGAAAAACCTTTATGAACACATATTCTTTGTGTTTTCTTTATACCACTTCCACTACATTTGCTGCACATTCTCCTCGCTAATTTGGAAATTAAATAATGAAACTTCTCGTGAACCTATATGCCTCTAATATGTTTGGCTTTTCAGAGGGAGCAGAAATTAAATTAAACAAAACAAACAAGGGTAATTTGAAGCTCTTTTCACAAAAAGCTTAAGTAAAGGAAAAGATAAACAACTACTTCCAGTGCCTCACACAAGTTTTAGTAATTTCATAGGGCCGTCCCCCTACTGATCCCATCATTAATCTCAATTTGTATTAAGGAGCAGGTTCCATTTCCCATTCTCTCTGATTAAAATGCAATATTAGCAATAAGGGAAGACTGCCAACAATCATAACTGACATAACTCTCTCTGCCAGTAGAGTGTTACGAACAATCCAGCACTCCACAGTTATTTCTGCAGGCTGCATTTTTAGGAAGGGAGCAGCCAGACTATTGGCTGGCATTTGAGGTCCCTGAAAATCTCTTGTGCTTCTGGAGAGGTTGGCTTTGTGCAGAAGGTTTTGGCTGCAGAGCAGGGTCTGCCCCACCCAAACCCCAATGTCTCACACTCCTACCTGGAAAAGTGTGAGTTACTTTACTCCACGAAGTCTCTGTGAGAGAATCCAGAGAACCTGTTAGTCTGAAAAGCAATAACACAATAAACATGTCATTTCAACTCAACTGAACAAACCTACTGGCTTCTTGTCAAATATTGAAGAAGTTCTTTCCTTCCCCATCTGGCCCCAAGAGACACCAACATTCCTGCTGCACTCAGGCTGCTGTGCAAGAAGTGCCTGGAGCAAGTCAGTGTATTTGAGTTCCTTGCCTCTTACTCACTGAGACAGCAGGGCTGATTCTGAGGCAAGCTCCTAACAGTTTGCCTGAGCTGGCTTATTCAGAGAAATAAAAGCAAGAACAAGTCTGGCAGAGTAACTGCATACAAATACAGGAGGAAGGAGCTCAGAACTCCTGGGATGCCCCTCCTGGAACCTAAGGAAGAGACTACAAGCAAGTGGTGCATGCTCTGTGCAGTTAGCTGGGATAAGAGCATTTCTAGTCATGTCCAAGGGCAATTTCCTTTTATAATTGAATTTAGCAGAACACATCAGGACTGGGTCATGAAAGTAAGGTTTAATGAACACAGACTACCAGAGACCCTGGAGTAAAAATACTTCAGGTAGCTGCAAGAGAAATGGGGAGCTGCACTTCCAGTTTTACAATCTGCTTTCAAAAAGCTGATCTAAAACCACCAGGTTTTTAACAGAGCTTACAAACTTCCATTTGCAGAAGAAAACATCTGTATCTTCTGTATCTGTTCAAAATTTTGTTTCACACTGGAAATGTATTAAGAAATCATTTGGCAACCCAAACATTACAAGAGGTTCAGTGCTCACTTCTGTACACGAGATGGGGGTGCAAAAATGCCATATCTGGGAGGGCAGCTGAAGTACTGCACTCCTCCCACGGAGCCATCGTTCTTCCCGTGGGGCTTGTCCAGTTCAATTCCACACCAGAACCCTACATTGCAGAACAGTAAAATCAGGGCTTTTTGAACAAAACACAACAGGCTTTTCTTCATCTACACCACTGGCAGTTGGCATTCACCCACAGCAAAGAAAACAGTTTCTAGTCACAAACTGTCAAGATGATAATAAATACATATATATATTATAAAATAGCTATTTATGTAATTATGCAAAAAGTATACCCTAATAAATCTAATTATCTCAGCATTTTTATATGCTTTCAATAAATCACTGACATTTTAATTAATACAAAAAAGGTAAAACATTTGAGGAATATAAAGCTATATCTATACAGACTAAAGCCAAATGTTATTGAGCATAACTGGCTACTGGACAACAAGGAGACAGGAAAGAGCAGCACTGTTTCACACTTCTCTCTTCAGTCCTCTGACCACATGGTTTATGCCTCATCTGAGATCATCAACAGTAAAATTAAAGTTTTGATATTAATTCATTCTTTCTCTCCATCTAGCAAGTTATAATTAATACAAATTGCAAGGCTGGTCGTGTGATATCAAGAGAAGGGTGTAAGAATTAGAACTGGCCATCAATTAATCTCATACAGAACAATGAATAGGCAGCAAGATGTTAATGAGCTTGATCATTCATAACCTGTGATAAATGGGAGCTAATTACATAAAGGTGCTAAATTTCATACTCCATTAGTAGTCCTTATGCTATCCATCCCCAGAAGATTCAGAATTTAATTCAAGTCACTTGGTACTAAGGCACTGGGTAGAACCGTAATTCTAATTATCAGCTCAAGAAACTCAGGAATGACAGCTTATGAATTAGAAGGGCTCAGTATATCAGAAGTTCTCCCCTTCCCATTTTTAGAATTAAATAAAGATCTGCATTGCAGCAAAAGGAACAAACTTTGGATAACTTCCAGAGCTTTGATACACATTAGAACTGAAATACTTAAACATGCATCTGTTACATTTTCTATAAATTACTGGGATAGCAAATGGTGATGATTTGTCATCTTTCCATCCTCACTTCTTACAGTAGCATGTTTTCCTCCAAAAAAATTATGTTCCTGATTTAAAGCAGAGAGGGAGGAAACTTAACACTGTCAAACAGCTTTCTGATTTCACAGTTGTCAGTGTATTTGGGAAACAGGCCTTTCCTCACTGTCAGCAACAGCACAAAGAGCACTGACATTGAAATGCCCCTGAGGTAGCTGCAGTACCTGAGCAAGGGCTGCCTACAGTAAAGCTGAGAATGGGGCAGGGATGAAACAAGTCCAGAGGTTTTATCTGACAGGGATTTTTAAATGCTGATGCCACCCAGTGCCACGACAGAGCATTGCTGATCACCTTCCAAGCACACAGCCCTGATCCAGAGCAGGGACTCACACCAGCACTCACCAACTGCTTCTGCAGTCCTCTTGCACTAAGGTTATAGATAGAGCCATAGAGAAGATAAATTTGGTTACAGTACAGGATTCAGAAAATAATTTCCACAATGTAAAACAACTGGCTGCCTTTGACAGCACTTGGCTTCACTGCAAAGTGGAATTTTTAGCAAGGGGAAGGGAGAAGCTGAAAGGGAGAAGGATGAGAAATCAGTGGTAGGCGTTGGGGCTTTTTAATATATTTGTAACTTTATTGTTCTTGTGACCTAAAGGTTTGTTAGTTAAAATTTTAATGTTCACAATTAGCCTCTTAAAACCAAAAGCCAAGAAATGAGACTGGTACCTGACATAAAAGGGACACTATTGCAAGAGACAAGCTGTGTCAAAAAGCCATAACACAAAAAGTAAGGAGTGAATGTATGTGATCTCTAACTACATACCCCTCTGGAGACTGAAGTGAGGATTTTCAGAAAGCTTTGTTAAGAAGCTCGACTCGGTGATCTTTGTGGGTCCCTACCAATTCAGAATAATCTGTGATTCTGTAATACCTACAGCTTCAATATCAAAGTATTTTCCCTCCTTAAGCTGTGATAATGGACAAGGAAAAGTCACATTTTAAACCATTATTTTTTTTCTGACAGTCGCATTAAAGTAAAAAATATTCAGTGAAGCATAGGAAGGAGAGAGAGAAAGAACTTGGAAATACACCAATTAAAATTTGGAATTTCTTTTTAAGAAGTGAGGGGAAAAACCAAGATTTCTCTTCATATGCTCACATGTAAGCTATTCCACACTATTTGATGACATACACAAAGCATTGCACATACCTGGTGCAAATTTTGTTGTCCCACAAAATCTAACAGTGCCTGTTCTCTGTCCCACCACCAGCACTCTGTCTCCAACCTGGATTTCTCCATCAAGAGCATTTTTCCTTGTAGTTGGGGAACTATACAGCCCTGGTCAAGAGAGGAGCAAAAACTGAAATTAGTGAGATTAGATCTTTAAGAAAGTTTTCAATAGCAAGCCAACTGATTAGTGAACAGTTTGACCTTCAATACATGGCAACACAAATTTTGCTTAGACAAAGTCTTGCTTTGTGCCAGCATAAAAACTGGACTACGGCCTTTTCTCTGCTCTGAAAAGCTGCAGTGACCAACTATCAAAACACTTTGCTTCTTGAAGATGCTACAAAAACCTTTCTAAAAGTTGCCAAACTTAGGTTTATGGTTAAACTACTTCACAAGGATCTTTCTCAAACTATCATCAGACTGTGAAACAGCACAAATAGCTCTACACAAGTACTCCATGCAACAGTGGACTCTCCCCTGTGAAAATGCACCTCAGTAAAACAGACCATACCAGCACTGATCCTAGATGAGGCAGAAGACACTCGAGTCAGGGCCTTTTTATTGCTGCTCGTTGAGTTCCGCTTCTTGGAGTAATTCCGTTTGCCTTCCAAGGAGGTGCTGGAAGAGGAGGAGCTGCTGTACCCAGGGAAACCTAAAAACATAAATGAAAGTTGCCCTTCAGGGATGGTATTTTGGAAAAAACACAGATGAGCAGAAGGGAAAGCTTTTGTAATATGGAGTATCTGCTCTCCGTTGAGGGCAGAATACAAAGTAAAGAGCCAAAGTTAGAACTTGTTACACAGCTTTTGCACAAACACCTGTCAGGAATGACACGGGTGCACGTGACCCTGCCTTGGGAATATGGTGACAACTGAATGCTAGAGAGGCCTCCAAAAGCCCATCTTTATCACTCTATGAAATTTCATTTAAACAGTCCCAAGTATATTTATTAAAATATGTGAGCTTTAGTAATAAGCGCTCATGCCAGCAGCCTTTCAGCACCCAGCCTATTGAAGAGTTGATGAGAAGTGGAAGGAAGGTGATACTATGTGAGTGAATTATTGTCTGGATTAAGGCCTACTATATTCCATTACATACTGTATTAATATTAAAATCTGTACTATAAAACAAGAATGGGGAATAAATCACTTTTATCTCCATTTGCAAACCCTAAAGTCTAAACTGTCCAATAAGACTTAAGTTCATCTTTCCTGCTTTCATTCTAAGGTTCTTCATCTTCTCCCATTTCCTAACCCCAAAATGAGGCAGGGTACAGCAAGACACAACTATGCCTCGGATTATCAATGGGAAAAATTAAGATAATATTGCTTAACAAACTTTCCAGAGTTTTGAGAGGCTTAATCCATTAGTTTTTGCAAACAGCTTGATATCGACACAGGGTTAGCTTGTTCAATGTAATTTAATTCTTCAATTTTGCAAAACAGTAAAGAACTGAAGAAAGGCAAATGCAGTGGGTCCAAACAAAAGCTGAGGACAGAAATCTGAGGACTCAGAGATACTCACTGCAGCTCTGCTACAATGAAGAAAATATAAATTACTCACTAAATGGTGACTAAACAGGCAAACTTCAGCTCCATGTCCGAGGTACAAACACATGTGCATTTACAAACACACCCTACAAGTCCTTATTTAGAAGCCAGTCCAGGGATGGATTCACTGGAGGTCAGACCATTTTTGCAGGGATGCAACAAAAACAGCTCCAAATAAACCTGTCATCAAGATACTTCATTTTGTGGGAAATCACAGGGCGGGAGAAGGAAGAGCAGAAAGACTTCAGCAGGTCCTAGAATTGATTCCTTTTCCTTCAGGCAAAACAATTATTTGTTATAACACTCCTGATAGGTGACTATTTGGCCTGCTCTAAAAATCTCCCATCAGGAGACATGACTTTTAGGGTTTGATCCAGACAGCTGAAAGTGAGGTCCCTTCATGTTTCAAGTTCAGCAAACAAAGTCCTGCTGTGGTAGAAGTCATTATCCAATAGTGAAACTAGGTAATTGCAGAGAATGATTCACATGCAAAAGGCACTCTTTAAAAGCCAGTTTCATTTTCCATATTTGAAGCCTGTTATTGTGAGTCTGCCATGATACAATGCCAAGACTGTTAGGTGGTAACACTTTATTAGAGAAGGATGAACATACAGATAGAGGAGAGAAAAAAAATGCCAACATAATATGAAAATCTAGGCACCAACAATACAGAGAAAAAGGTCTCCCTCAGACACCTGAGCTGGTAATTCTGCAGATCCTCTGCAGGATCATTTACTAAGAGCCAGCCTTAAGGGCTTATCTGTTTCTGCCCAAGTATTCAGACAGAAGTGGTTACCAAACCAACACAGAACACCAGCCAAACATCCACACAAATCACTTCACTCCAAGAAAAGTGAACACCTACAGCCTTCTTAGGACTTGAATATAAACAAGCAAGGCAAGTTTACTGTATAATTTAGATACAGGGCTTTTACAGAGGTAGGGCAGCAATAATACAGCCTCTGCCATACACAGAATTTTTCTTAAGATGTTAAAAAAACCTGAAAATTAGTTCATTACCATCTTTTGCAGGTACAGTTTTTCCCCTGTTAGCAGTCACGAAGTTGTTTTCTGAAGCACTGTCTCTTTTTGCCATATGCAGGCCTATAAAAAGAATATTTACAATTAAATATATACATCCTAACAAACAACAATTTTATAGAAAGTCACGTACAAAAACAATTTGACATACTTGCAGATTACTGGATGCATGGAAAAATTGATAAAACTGTACAATTCCTTAGACACTTGATAAATGGGTGAAAAGGGACTGCAGAATTGTTTTGATGGATAACACAGACACTAAACCCTCTAACACATTCAACCAAATTATCTTGCCAAACAATAAATAAATGGTCTATAAAATACTAACTTCTATATTTAAGGAGTTTTATTTAAATCTTTCAAAGATTCATATCTGTAACATTCACGGTAATAGTACTTAAGATGTACTGTTCACCAGTATTAATTTCACAATTTCTGCTTTAAAGATTACACATAAAAGATTTGAGAGAGATTTGAGATGAAATCTTCATTCAGACTACAAATACTGATGTGAGCATGCCAATATGATTTTTCAGAGCCTAACTCACAGAGCAGCAATGCTGTGAAACGTGTAGGAACTCAAACCCTCACCTAAGTTATAATTTGCAAACAGTCATTTTGCATTTCTGACAGTTTCCTACCCTAACTCAATGAAGAACAAGCTTATCTATGATTTATCCCCTCCTGTCATGAAAGAAAAATTGCATCTTTTTTATTTAACTACATCTCTCAGCTTAATTCAGCCACAGGGACTCAACTGGTTTGCAAACATAGTGTATTTCCCAAAATTTTATGGCTTAGCCATTAAGGCATCAGATCAAAAAAACTAGTTGGCTGTGACTGATAACATATTTCTTAATTTTATCTCAGTAACCCTTTTCCTAGAAACTTGAAAAAGACATTTTCTCATCAATCTGATGGATTATTCAAATCCAGTAGAACAAAATAAAATTTCAAAACCCCCTGTACAATATTATGTTTTACTTTGCAGCTTCTAACCTTATCAACAAAAAGCATAATAACTTTCCTTGAATCACTACAAACCAATGTACTGCAGGGAGGAAGTTTCAAGGAAAGAAGTGTGACCTGGTGATGCACACAAACATTAAACCCGAAATTGTGCCTCTGCAGCTTTGTCCTTCCCCCACTGCAGCCAGAGAATCAGCCAGGCCTGTTAATTCCAGTGAACCTTTCTGTGCAAGGACTCCCTGCACTCAGCAGCTTCCAGACACTCACATCCAGTGGATGCAAGCTCTCCTGGGCAGATGATGATTAACTCACTCTGATTTCTGCCTTAAAGCAAGGTATCAAATGTTTAAATTTTACAAATGCACCTTTGTGACAGAAAAGGTGGTTTCTGACTAAACTGTCTGGAATGAAGCTGTCTGTGACAAAGGAAAAGTCCCTCCCATTACAGTTTGATGGGTTACAAACAGTTCACAGCAAAGTGAATCAAACACTGGAAAACATTTAACAGGAGTCATCAGCTTGGATCTGTCCTGAGCAATATTCCTAACAAACTGTTCATCCCAAGAAGCCTTTTATGCAAGATACCCATTTATAAATAGCCTGGATTTTATAAATTTCCTAATTTATAAATAGCCTGGATCTTGTGCTAATTGTAAATACAGACACTTAAAACTTACTCCCCCCTCAATCTATGCAGAGAAGAGTTACATAAGTCATCCAAAGAGCTGTCAAAATGCATCTTTTCCTGGCTCCAGCCTGCTGCATTGTTTCTGCACCCTGCACATTACTGGTGAAGTGTGCAGTGCTTTAGGTTCTTGGGTAAATTCAATGAGAATGTGTGTTATCTTCCATCCCTTAGGCTGTGCTGCCTTAGTGTGAGTCACCTAAACAGGGCTCAAAAGGCACAAGAAATGCTAATGAAATATTTAATGACATTATTAAGTAGCCAGCCAAACACGGGGGAGGGAAGGGGGGGCAGTTTATGCATGGCCAGCACTGCACACAGCAGGAAAGAGACTGTTCCCCAAACAACTTGGAACCTGAACAGTCAGAAAACATGGATCATTCTCTCCACAGGGAGGGAACTTACACAGAAGGATTAAGTAATTTGAGCAAATTACTAAGAAACTAAACCAGAGCCAGAGACTGAGCCCAGAACTCCCATCAGTAGACTGAGGCCTCATTACAAGGACAACCTTTCTCTTCTAATTTGGCACTGGTTTTACTCAGATAATTTAATTAGAAGATAAAACACAATGAGTTAAATAGTTCCTTGATCATGTTGCCAGAAAATAAATCCCTTCAATTTCAAGACATAAAGGTGTATAGATTATTTACTAGATTTTCATTCCTTGCAAATTCTCCAGGAATATCTTTGTAAATGGAACCTCATTAAGTTGAGACACTTAACTAGGGCCACAGCCAATTAGAAATTACTTTAATGGCTCAAGAATAAATGTAGTGGTGAGGAGTTTTTTTTATAGCATCTGTAAAGAGTAGAAACTGTCACAGTACATCAGATAACTGTAATCATTCCACAGCTACACACAGTGTCCTTCCAGTACCCCTTCCAGTGGCAGTGAACTTCCAGCCACAACAACATGGAGTTAATAACCTCATCCCAAGTTATGAACTAATTCCAAATAAGTGTTTTAATACCAAGATTTGCTAATTCTTGAAGAGTGGTATCTCTCCATCCTGTGTCAACATGCAAGAAAACACTCACCAGAATTCACTTTGGAAGTGACGTGTGTCACATCTACTTTCTTGGATTTGACCAAAGGTGAAGATCGCATGGAAGAGCTTCTTACTGAGCTTTTTTTTTTGATCTGAAGCCTTGCTTATTTTGGAAAGGGGTGCAAAGATACCTGGAGAGAAAATTGCATGTGCCAACAAAGAACCAAGGATAATGGTAAAGTAATAAAATTTTGCAGCTACTCTTTCTCACATCAATTAATTCAGGGTTTTTTTAGCCACAATCGTAACTTGCTATGCTGACAAAGCACTTGCATGGCAGGAAGGACAAGCTCAAATGAAGAGTGAAACCAAAATCCTTATCAAGCAACTTGAACAGAGTAAGCTGGAAACACTCAGTAAAACCACCAATTACAATCTCCTTTTTGCCCTATCAGTAACATTCAGCCTCCACTGCTACAAAACACAGGACTTTGTATGTCCTGCATGGCCACAGCACATCAATTAAAATAGCTCAAAGTCAGAGAACAACTACAAGCATGAATGTCTTGCAAGGAAGACAAAGCAGGTAAAGACACATGGCTGCTGTTGCTACAGTACTAACAAGTAATTTCAACAGTATAGATGAAAAACCAGGAAATCTCACAGTTTCAAGGAAATAACCAGAAATTTTGACTGGTTGGTTGTTTCAGTTGTTTTGCAAATAGCTGCAGCCAGAACAGTAGGAACAGCTAAAGAACCAATAAATCAAATAAAACTCTGCAAAGAAAAGCAACAGAATCTGCCATCTGTTTTTATTCTCCAAATAGGTTTGGATCTTCCAGCACTCTTTAAAATTTGGGGGGTATAAAAATTTAAGAAATAAGCAAACAAAAGCTATACCTCGTTTCGGTGCACACTTGAAGTACTGGACTTTTCCAACACTTCCATTGTTCTTTCCTTCTGGTTCATCCAGCTCCACACCAGCCCACTGGCCACTGGCAAATTCTGTTGTGCCACAAAATCTTAAGGTACCAACCTAAAAGAAAAAGCATCAGCACAGAATGGCTTTGTTAAACAAGTATTGCTAATGAGGAAATAGTATGGTTATGAAAGAGACAGCAAGCCATCTCCAAGCTTTTCATCCCAAAAATATAAATATCATTTCCCTCATTTATTCACATTCCTACCTTTCAACACCTCTCAGTACATTTTCCAAAAGATCTTAGTCCTTCTGTGTATATTTTGCATTAAACAGCAGCCATGGTTACAGACAGATCTCACAACAGATAAGAATTAGACAGTAAGAACCACTGAAAATACAGCTCTAGGTCAGCAAGGTGCAGGAGCACATGCCCTATGAGAGGTTTTGCTTTCACTGTTTATACAACAGGAATTCCAAAATCAGGGCTTGGTATCTTCCTGAACTGGAGATTCCACAGAAATATTGGATTAGGTAAACCTGTGTGTGCATAAATACACACATACAAGTACATATATATATATAGAGAGAGAGAGAGAGAGAGATATACAACAAAGTTTCAAGGGTAAACTTCAGAGCATAATAATTTTTTTTCTTTGGAAAAGATATGCAAGTCTTCTATTCCCTCCTCACAATTACACACATTTTTAAAAGCTTCAGTATATACTAAAAACTCTGAACAGAAAAGTGTATGAAGAATACCAAGGCAGACCAGTCTTGCTGGTGGATCTCATTCTCTGCAAATATATATTATAAGCTCACACACTTCAACAGGGGAGGAATAACTAAGTGAGATGCATTTAACATTGATTCAAATTCCTTTTTATATTTGATTTTTAAATTAGTTTTAGCAATAAAAACCTTTGATCTTTCAGTTGCTCAGTTTTCCTCATCTCATGTGACCTTAATACTGTTAGTTCATTTTACACTATGACTCCACTGTTTAATCCAACCCTCAGAGAGTAAACAGATAGAAACAATTTTTTTTTTTTTACTATAAAACCTTCCAGCTACTCTTTCCTAATGTCTGTAAAGACATAAACACAACCCAGAGCCTGTTCTCTTATGCTGAAGGTCTCCTTTAAACCTGATTGTTATAGGCCAGTATGTCACACTAATCTAGACTGAGATATTTGAGCTACCAACACGGGGATCAAATTCAGCCAGGGAAAGTTCAGCCAAGCTGCCCCAGATTGCTCCAATTCCTCCACTTTCCAGGCACCAGCTAAGGGCATTCACTGAGGGCAGAGAAGAGATCAGCCACTATATGAAACCAGAGGTGGGAGGTGGCAAACCTGCAGCTCCAATTTTGCCCTAAGACCTGTGCAGGCAAGGAGCAGGAGATCTCTCTCCCATGAGACAGAGCAGGAGCAGTTCTCACCCAGCTGCTGGATTCCCTGCACTCCCATTTCATCAGATGTGATCCAAATGGACACTCAATCTATCAAGAGCAGGAGCTGGTGGAGCTGTGGGGCCCCAAATCACGTACACAAACACCTGCTTACACAGCCTCCTACCCTGTAAGACACCCAGAATGACAGGCACAGTGGGAGCCAAGGGAGGAATCCATTCTCCCTCTGGCATCTACTGTGCTTGGCTTTCAAGCTTCATTAAAGCTGACATATTAGGAGACTGCAGAAGCAGGAAAGACAACAGGAACCCATAAATACAGCTCCAAAAAAATGCTGCTGTTCCAAGTGCCCTCATCCCAGCTTCCGTATTTCAAAAATGAGAACGGATCCAGGAGAAGGTTAAAAACAGGGCACCATTTTCATCATGCTGTTTTCACTTTTGCTCCACCCTGCAGGAATTTAGGAGTATCGAGGGGGAGGGGAAGGCAGGGCTGAGAACAGCTTCTCCAATCAGGCTGATGGAGAAAGGGGGTGGGAAGCCGTGTGGGAGTGCTGCACAACAGCTCCTCACACACAAAGGAAGGAAGGGAGGAAAGCTGACGTGGAAATGGAGGTTCAAAAAGCACAATCACATTCCTTCTTCCCACCTGCTCTAGAGCAGATTTGGCTCCCTTAAGGAAACACAAACTAGCTGCAAAGCCCTGCTGGCCTTTGGCAGCACAAAAACAGCTCCCAACAGCTTCTTAAAAGACACTGCAATAATCAACTAGAAGCATAAAAGTAACCAAGGCCAGGCAGCTCTGTCCATGCACAGTGAGCACATTAGAGCACAAACTGTTCTATGGGCCTTACTTAGTGGAAACATTCACAAGAGAACCAATTTCATCACTTGCTTGCTCTAACCTGCACTTACATTATCTCCCCTTGCTGCCACTGTGATTTCTGATAAAGAAACTTCTGTCTTTAAAGAATAAGTGGCTTTCTGTACATACTTCAGTTCAAATGCCTTCTGCATAGCTAGTGAGTCCTTTGCTTTTCCTGACCCAATTTCAAGAATACACCAAATTAAAATGCTCAATGGAAGGAGCTGCTTTGCACTCTTGCTGGAAAATCACTTTAGAACATTTCAGTTGTGACAGTTACAAATCTGAAGTTACATTAGGAAAGCTATCAAAGCGAAAGCTATTCAAATATAAAATTTTGCTCACAAATGCTTTCAATATCTACCAGGAAAAAAGTACTTATTTTAAAGAGTTCTAGCACTGTTAAATCATTTTAGATCCCTTGCTATCAGAGCAAATAAAAAGTCTGAATACCGAATGCAAAATCAGTGTTACAGTTTTCAAATGTCAGAAAAGTGGCTATCATGGCAGTTTCTAAAAAGCTATTCACATCTGAGCTGGACCTCTATTAGCTACATCCTTATACTTCCACAGAACCACGTAACAACCCTGTTGGCACAGGGCTGCTTCAAAGATTTTAGCTGCATTGCACCAGTAAAATTGGGTTACTACAGGCTAAGCAGAACTGAAGGGTTTTTGCCCTGCCTTCTGGAAACTATCAGGAGTACTTCATGAATGCACACTCCTAACAAAGCTGGGCAACTCACAAAGTAATTTGTGAATTTTGATATGACATCGTTTTGATATGACATCAAAAAAGCTAATAAAAGCTGAGCCATGCTGATGTACTATGGGAGACTGTTAAAAAATCATTTACAGACACAAAATGCAGCCTATGCCTGTCAAAACTGCTTTTCATAATAATGACTTTAATTTCATAATAATGACATAATAACACAGCTCTTCAGCTTATTACTTTCCATAACCAGTTCCTTGCTGCCATCCAGAGATCACACCTTGCAGAAAGCATTTCAGACCCTCAAACTGAGGTGTGCCTCCAAAGGGGTAAATAAATGGGCTCTCCAGGAATTAGGAGGGCAGCACCAGGCTGGTGGCCATACCTTCTGTCCTGCAATAACAACACGATCTCCCAGCTTCAGGCCAAGTGATAAAAGCATGGCCCTGCCCGTGACGTGGTCGTAGGTTGGAATCATGGCTTTGGAGATGTCACATGAGAGAGGCACTGCATCCAGCAGGATCTGCTTAATTTCCTTTGCACTGGCTGCTGCATCTGCCATTTCCAGTGGCATATCTACTGGATCAGGAACCACATCTGCTGGAATCTGCCCTTTGTCATTCTGTAGAAACATAGCGTAGCACAGGATTTAATGTTGTGACAAGATAAATCTGATCAGGTGAAACCACAGCTTCTTATGAAGTGTTTAATCCTCTTTATTAGCTATTTTTCCTAGGATATAAACAACTATGAAAATATCCACATTTTCAAATAAGGGTGCCAAAACATCCTTAGACAAGCTGGCATGTACAGCATCTCATTTTTGAAACTACACTTCCAAACTTAAGAACATTATTAGGGCTCAGAACACCTGAAAGAAAATATCTGTGTATATTTATGTACCTGAACACAGAGTTAAGAAAGCAAGGCACACTTCTGGTCTGTTATGCTAACACTGAAAAGCCAACTCCTCCCAAAGAATTTATCTTTACCCTGCATACAGCTTGCTCCCTAATGAGCCTTATTCCAAATATGAGAGGGAATTTAATTAATGTATGTTGCACACACAAAATATGTAAATGTGATGGCTCACATAAGAACTTGAATAAATCTGGTCAGGTTTATCTAGATACAGACTAGGCTACGAGAGGTCAATTAGGGACAGAGTCCTCTCAAACATGTCCCATTCCCAGAGAGCTGTGACTGTGATTTCCTGCACGTCCTGTGTGACAGGACAAGTTGTTGGAGTAGCAGTTCCTCTGGAGTTAACCTCAATTCCAGGCCAGTTGCCCAGACAGCAGGCACTGCCAGGCTGCTCCAGGGACAGCTCTACCTACACTCTTAAGCAAAGCCTTTGGTGTGGAGCCTAAGCTGTCTGCCCATTTTCACAACATTTGAGGGAAAATAAACATCTGTCTTACAAATTTGTCTCAACTGAGCCCCTGGACTTGGACATTAGAATAAGCTCAAAGAAGGAATGATGCACAGTAAGATTGTTTTTGTTTTGGTGCCTTAAAAACAGACTACAAGTTCAGTGTTTCCTGAGCCCCTTCTCAATCCATCTCAAAGCTAGAAAAGTATAATCCTTACTCAGCATTTAAGTGCTTTCCCAAATAATCAAACTCTACACACTGTCTCTAGTCACAGCTTTATTGCAGGTTTGAGCAATTCAACACCCATCATTCCTTAAAAAACCCCAATCATTCTGGTAAGTAAAAAATCACACTACTTTAAAAACAGGATATTGCTGTGTTAAAGTTGAGTGGGGAGTTTGTTTTGAGTTTGTAGTCACCACATTAGAGAATATTTTGGTCATGACAGTCCCACAAATCAGCCCACCAGGTGCCCTGCAAACCTCTGTGCCAACACAAAGCAGAGTAGTGGGAAGAAGGCAAAGTGAAAGCTCAGGGGAAGCTCAGGATTTCTCTGCTCAAGGGCACAGCCACCTCTGCCAGCTCACACTGCCTGTGGCAACTTTAAAGCAGAGCTCCCTGTGACAACAGAGTCCTAAACACACAGCTGCCAGAGAACTTGAGACACTTTCATGCACTCTGAATAAAGAACAAAGGAGAAATACACTATTTTTAAAGAGATCTAGATTGATTATCATGAAGAACTGTATGGACAATAATGTTCCAGAAGATTTCACACCAACAGTGCTATGTAAAATAATGACTTCTGAGAATCCTTAAAACTATGACTTCTCATTTAAAATAACCCCCTGCATTTGAAAATGGAAAACTGAGATACTGGTTTTGCTAAAATAAGAAAACCTTCCAAAAAAATAAACAACAAAAAAATCCCCACACAAAACAAGAAACACCCAAACGAAACACAAAACTCAATTAAAAGCCAAGATTTGTGGCTAGACACACAGAGCAACACTTTATAACCTATGGCTATTATTAAGTTTCTGAGCAGAGCAGGTGATGTTTATGCATTCTCTGTTACTCATGCTGACACCAAGCTCACTGCTAAGCATAACACTGCATTTCTGGGGGGCAAACACTGCACTCCTCCATTTCTGAAAAGATCCCCCACTGCCATAACAGCTGGTGCAAGACACCCATGAGTATTAATAAATGAAAGCTCACACAGCAAAGACAAGAACCTCCTGAAAGTTATTTGAATGAATGAACTAGACCATGACCCAAAAATACAAACTTCAACACACAAGTAGGACAAAGCACACAAAATCACCTACTATGAGTTGTAAATACTTTTTTCTGAGGCACTATCACTCCACGTAGCAAACTTTTAGCTAATCAAAATCCTGGAGAGACAGTTCAGTTTTTCCAGGTACCTTTTTCACCTTTTGGTGAATGAATCTACAGCCTAACTGCTTACCCTAAAGGCAGGATTTGCTCCATGTTCCAGTAAACACTTGACAGATCCTGTGCATAGGTTAAATGCAGCAATATGCAAAGCTGTTCCAAAATCAAAATCACTACAGGTGGCATCCACATCTGCAATAAAACATCACATGTGAGGTATGCAAGTCTGTTACATGAACATTTCCCCCTACAGATTACTTGCAAGGACATTCATTTTGACAGTTTATGTTAGCATTTACATAGACACCATTATTTATGTACCAAATGCATATCAGAAGTAATTCTACACAGAATATCAACCTTATTTGCATCTGTTTATTCATACCACGACCCAACCTGGAAGATGAGCATGTACTTTCACTCATTTTTCAATACTGATGGCTTAACTGCAAAATTGCTGCTACTCAGGGTGTCCCATCTACTGTGCCAAGATTAACAAGTGAGTAACTTCAGGTTTGCAAGTAAAATAAATGTTTTAATGTTTCAGAAACATATTTTATTGCTTCTAGGTGCCAAACATTAAAATGAGATGCACCTCCAACAAGTTGTTTTCCTTTGTGAACAGGCAGTAGGGCAAGAGAAAACTGATTATACGTCTGCTTTACACTGATTTAATTACTAATTGCCAAGAATGAAGTAAGAGCTGATGATTGCTGTAATTTCTTTGTTTTCAAAGAATGGCACTCTGAAGGGTCTCGCACTGATAGTTTGGAAAATGGAGCACTGATTTGACTGGAAGAGATTTAGCACCATATATATTTCCATCAGTTGTTCCCCATATATCTCTCAATCTGCTATGAAGTTATTACTGTTCTAGAAGATTGGTGTTTAAATGTCTGTTTAGTCTGAGGCTCCTCTGTTAAATTACACAAGAGAGATGTCATTTTAAGTCAATTAGGTATGGGACTGTTAATTAAAAATGCCAGCTGATTAAATACACAAACCAAAAGACCACAAGTATTAGCAATAATGTTCCAATTTGAAATACCAGTGAGGAACATAAAACTTTCCACCTCAGGGCTGAAGAAAGTCTCCTCATATTTTCCAGCATCAGCCTCCATCCCAAAAAAAAACACTAACCCTTCTCACAATGCCAGAAACAAAGTATATCCCTACTGCATCAACTCCTTATATAGTTACACTAAATGAATACCTGAGGGACAAATAAAATATCAACATATATAGAAGAGACAGTATAAATGTCTGTATAGACATGTTAAGTTCATACACACTAATATCACTCTGAATTATATAAAGATCGAAGGTAACAAATTTGAGATAAGAATTTAATAGTTTTGCAATGGCACTGATTGAAAATAAACATGAAAAAAGACTGCATTCACATGTCTCAATCATAATGAGAGCTATGTAGGCAGATGTACCCTTTATATATCAAAAGTCAGAAGATATTACCAGTTTAAAACCAGCTAGAAGCTGTACACAGCCATTGAAACTTCTGTGAAATACAGTCAAACATTTTCTGCACAGACAGGAATCAATCTGCACAAATACTGGACAGCAACATCAGCTACTGAGCCAGCAACAGTTGCATGTATTCCTGTTTTGAAAAACAACTGATGTGAAGTTTGTTTTTTGAATTAGGTTGTATGACTTCCTCAGACTTGTAAGCTCCATGCTTAGATTTTTTGAACAGTTGCTCTCTTACAGCTTTGATCTAAGTGGGAATAGTAGAGGTGACAGAAAGAAAGACAAATATCAAATGATACCCAGTAACTACCCCCAAACTATCTACAGGGAAATAATATACGATTTTTGTACTTAAAAGCTCTAAAAATCCAAGATCAAACTAGCTCTCTCTTGTAACAACTGAGGAGTAAATGTGTATAAAGAATTAATTACAGAGCAACATAAAGTAGTTTAGCAGTAAGTCAAAGGGAAACACCTGTGCTCCACAATGGGTGTCTCACAGTCAGCACACCACTGCCTTGAAAAGTTATTTATATGTTAACAACCATTTTTCCTCCAGTTCAGTATAGATCCATCCAAAGCATATTTGCCTTCTACGTATGTTCTTCCTTCTCTGCCAACTGCCTGATGAGGTATGGAGCTAAAATTATTCTATGAATTCAGACTACCCATTGTTTGCAAGTCACAGGGCAAACAATTTTGTATATTTCCTGCGATAAAAAACAACAGCTGCTTATCCAAGAATTGCCAGTTGCTGAGATGTTTAACCAGAGTGGTTTCCTTGGAAATCTGAGCAAAGTCCCACCCCTTCTGTAGGAACTGCACAGGAGGAGAACACCAAATGCAAATGAGGTCTGTAAGGAGACATAAACTGCTGATGCAAATTATGGAGACCAGGCTATTGAAATGTGATGTGGACTTGAGTATTGTGCAGTCTGATTTTGTCTTTTGTTAGCAACCCACACTTGTCACCTCCTGAGCACATCCCACCAGTAATGACAGCACTGCTTAACAATTACCTCCATGAAGATCCAAGATATAGTAAGCAAGCCTTGGGTACTCCAAAAGCCTACCAGAGTGCTGAGACAGAGTTCCTAGCTAAAAAATCCTTTTGCAACTTGGCACAATCAGAAGATTATTCAGTAGGAAAAAATTAACATTTGTACAATTTTAGTGATAGAGTTGCTTACTGGTTTTGCTGTCATGATCAAATTAGAAACAAACAGTTCTGGTTCAGAACCATTTTTGTATTTCCATTTGCATTAGTACAAATAGAGCTACAATTACCAATCCTTCACCTATCATTCCAAAAGGTGTTATCTATTTATGTCAAATATTAAAATTCAAATTGTTGCTTACACAGGACCTTCTACATATTTGAGAAACAGGAAAATTGAGCATGTCAGGATTGCCTCAGTCACAGCTTTGCCACATACAATTGCCAAATCCCCATTACTCCTTTACCCTTCTCCCAGCATTTCAAATACACTTTTCAGTGTTTAAGCCACCTTAAAAAACAAAAGATTTTACTAGAATAGCTTCATCTTTTGTTTTCTGCAAATAGTCCTTTAGTTCTCAATAACTTAAGATTAACCTGTTTGCTTTCCAGTCTAGTTGAAAATCCTGTTGGTCTTGTAGAAAGCTCAAGTTTAAAAATCAGCAATGGAAACAGTACAGTAAACCACCAAAAAACAGTTTAAGAGAAAAATGAACCAATGAGGCTGAATAAAAGAAATTATTAACATAAAATTTATAAACAATCCCCACACTTAATGACAATAATACATCAGCTTAGGATCTACAAAATAGGGAAAGCTACATACAGCAAAGGTCACAATGCCTACCTTTTGGCTTTGCATTTTTCAAAATAACACTGATCAGCTCTGGAACATCAAAGTAGGCAGCATAATGCAAGGCATTCATATTTGTCCAGCGGCTGCGTAAGCTGCTGTCAGCTCCCAAATCAATCAGCTGGGTTGCAAATTTTACAGCAGTTTCAACATCACCTGCAGGGTAAATTTTGCAAAATATGCATTAGTGATTTATTTCTTTATTTGACCCAAAAAACACAGAATTACATTATGTGTAACACAAAATGTACATTAAGCCCTCCAAGCTCACAGCAGAACTATTACTATGCCTTTCTTTATAGGATTAGGATACAGAAATCTGCTTTTTATCACAAAGGGCTGGAATCTCTAGTGTATAGTAACACTACCTATTTTTCTCTAATATAAGCAACATGTCAGCCATCAAACCAAGGAGTTTTAGTAAGTGATAGAAGGAAAAGAACAACACATCACAATGCTGAAATTTATGTTAAAAGATCTGCCAACACCAGGAAGATGACCTATGATAGACCTCACTCAACTCAGAGAAGTGGGCTCAGGTTAACAAATAAGTAACATAACACAGAAAAGTTAAGAGGGGTGTTCAACCAGTTAAATGTGCTCTCCTATCCAGTATTTATGATCAAAATAATGCAAACGAAGTTTATTTTTCTCTTCTGACATGAACAGGGTGAAAGAAACAAAACAAAGAACAATCCATTGCCTAAATGTTCTGCTGTAAGAAAACTACAGCAAAAACTAAGTTTGCACCTCAGTCTGAAAGTGCCTTTGCTACATGAAATATACTGGTACTACTGTGTGTAATACACATACCACTAACTATATGGCTGCAGCTGGAACTGCACTGCAGTTCTGCACCTTCCTTGCTCATTGCCACTAGAAGAGAGAAAACCAAGCACTAAAAAAACCAAAATCTACTGCAAGGAAAAATTCTGTAACACTCAGCAGCATAAGCTTATGTGAATCAATTGTGTTTTTACATCTATGATGACTTTTTTTTTTACTCACCAATGCCATGAGCCCCTGATTTGCAAGTGTAATGCAGGAGGGTCATATCAGTCAGTCCATCTCTGTCATTCACATTGCAACCCCTTTTAATGATCTGACAGGCAAGTGGAAAACAAACACATTTTAGCTCTGACATTACTGTTATTTCACAAGTTATTTCAGATATATTGACTCCTGAATTCACTGCAGTGGCTAGTAACAAAGAAGCCTGCCAGAAAAGACTAACAGCAGAACTGAGCAACACACACAAATGTAATAAGCAGCATTATAATTAACCTTCATTATTTACAGATTTTAAAAATTCTTTATATTACTCCTTCTAACATATACTTCACATGCTAAAAAGTTAAGCAGTTAACTGCATGAGAAAATTATTTATGAAGCTCTCCCCTTGTTCTTTTATCTCTCAACCCTCACCCCACTCCCACATATCCCCAAAAAGAAGCCCCCAATTTTAATATGATAGGGTTAATCTTCACTACGTTTCCCCACATGTCCAGAAAAGAAAATCCAGAAGGAAAATAAGGAAATAGGATGGAAATATGAGAAACTCATTTTGTGCCTTGGAAATACTGCCCTTAAGGTCAGGCTTCAATGGTAACTTCGTATATTGGAGTTTGAGATAACTGCTAAATAGGAAACTGAAACACCAAGGTGAAGGGTCTCAAAACAATTGCCTTGAGAGAAACATTGTTTATATCATCTATGCAAATTTTATGTGCTGAATTTTATCCATCATCTTTCTTTTTCCAAATAAAAGCTGACAAGATGTGAAATGCAAGGCATGATCAGTCACTAGTAGTTAAAAGGCAGAAACTGTATCTGCATTTATGATTAATTCTGCTTCTGAATTAACTGCTTTTATTCACTGTCAACACAGTATTTAACACTGAAAGCATTCCAGGATCTTCATCTGGATCTCACCTCATTCCCAATAATATCAATATTCTGCTGGACCTGTGGAACCCACTGCCTTAAGATAGCAAACAATTCAGAAACTGATGTTTTGGGGTCGAAGAGGATTTCTTGGCATGCTGCATCATTTGGATCGAAGAAGGAAAATTCTGTTAAAAAGAAAGAAAGAACCCTTATATAAAATCTTGACATTTAACACGCATCTAGTTTTTCAAACTCAGAGGCAAACAACAGCAGAGAGAAAACATGTCCTTTCTTTCTTCTTCCATCACGATTTACATGGAACATACTAAAATATAAACACACCCTCTAATCAGGAGGGCGTTCTGTGACCTCTGCTATTTTCAGATATTTCATGAATGCATCAATCCCAGCTAGTGGCAGCTGCAGGTAACAAACATCTTCAAAAATTAAGGCACCAAACCAAGAGCAGAAAAAAAAATTTTAAAGATTTTAAGCCTCATGTTTTTGAGGCTGCTGGAGTCTAAAACATCTTATTATAAAAGTATACGTCATGTTACTCAGAGGTGTGTGAGTGTGTACATATATATACATATCCTCTATTTTAAATCTGTGGAATTTCATCCACCTCTGGAAAATTACATGAAAGAATATGGATAGCAATGAGGAGAGGGAATGGAAGCAGAGTCTGCCATCAGCAAATGAGCGATGGCAAACACTGAACTTTTACCCCCCTGCAGCTATCAGGGAGTTGCCTTTCCAACAGGTTTTGGATAAATGTACAACTCAGCTCACATCCATCCCAGATTCACAGCTCTCAGACAGGACAGACAGGTTAAGCCACACACTATCAGCCATCTGGGTGTGTGGCATGGCATAAACCACCCCTGGGTGAATCACTCCAACCTTTACCCAAAAGCAGCATACCTGACTTCTAGATTGCATTAACAGATAAAAGCATGCACTGAGCTTGCTTCCTGGCTGTTTAGAGTTCCTCAAACTGCACTGCCTTGATCCAACAGGAATGGAAAAGGAGGACAACTTCACTGGTATTTAACATGAATTTTTATTTGTACCTACCATATAAAAAGCCTCAAACCCCTTATCTCCCAGCACTACATAAAGTGTGCTTCTTCCCTACATCAACACACATCTACTGGTTTATCCATTAATATTTACCTTCCACATAACCAAAGCTGATCTACAGCTGAAAACTGTGAAGTAAACAGACAACTAGACAACAAGATCAATAGTCTTGCATGATATTCACAGTTCTTACTCTACCAGGAAGATTTCTAGCCACAAACCTGATCCAAATTATCTATCAGAAATCAGCTCTAGCAGACTGTTACAATCAGCATGCTGGGGTAAAAATCTGAGACTATATCAAGTACTAATAACAACCACCCTAAGGTGCTTAACAAGTGATCAACTCTAGCCTTTGCAAACCAAAGCAATGCAAAGAAAATCTGTTAAAACAACGAATCCCACAAAAGGATGGAAGTGGCATCTAGATACTTTAAAATATTACTTTGTCCCCCTCTGTCTTTCCCAAACATTGATTAAAGTGCTCAGCTGTATTAAGGAAAATTAAATGCACTGAAAGTAAAGACCAAGAATCTCTCTCTGTTGTGGTTTAACCTTCTTTACCCAGATTCAGCAATGTTACACAGGTGGCAGCAACCACCTAAAAAAAGATTTTTTTGTTATTAACTGAGTAGGCAGAGACCAAGTAGAACAGACAGTAGTGAGATCACAGGGTTATGAGACCATACCACCAAAAACAATGTTTAAGGAAGGCAAATGGAAACTTTATCTAAGGGATAAGAAAGCAGAATGGAATAAATCATGGCAGTACTTTGAGCACACCAGGAGAGACAAGTGATGAGAACAGGGCTAAACCATGCAAAGACACACGTTCAAGTACTGGAATACTTCATATGGAACACTTACATTCCCAACCTGAGCTGACTTATAAAAATGGGTCTCAAGAATGCTGAGTCTGTCAAAGACAGAACACTACATGTATTTATTTTTCCTGAATATAGCTGATTGCTCTAATCAGTGCATGGGAAACACAGAGGTGAAGGGAGTGGTTTTTAAGGTATACAGATGCTATTAACATCTTCTGCAACTTTCAAAGGTGTTATAATTGTAGCTATCAGTGCAGCTCCTTACCTGAAGTGACATTTTAACACATTATATACTGCTAGAAATGTTATTGTAATTTATATCTGTGAAGATAGTTACTGAAGACAAGCATTAGTCTGAAAGCTGATCACTGACACTTGGTAGGATTTTCTACCACTCACTTTACAGTCCCTACCACCAAAAACATGTACACTTCCAACAGAATTATCCCCTTCTAGTACATCATTTACATACTGGCAGCACAAGAAAAAGTGTAACTCTAGAGATTTTAAATGTGGTGTAGATTAACTTCCCTTACTTACTCCAATTTTACATCTTAACGCAATAGGCAATTCTACACTAAAATGTGAAAACTACAAATATCTGACAACACATGCACAGAACTGTATAAAAAAAGATATAATTTATAATGTATACAATAAGAAAAACAGAAAAAGCACAGGTCTTCATCTTTCATTTCATTTAACAGAAAATCCATTTAATAAGAAGAGAGCTTTTTCTGGAAACAAATAATTAAGAGTTGACAGCTTTTCTTAAAATTTATTATTTAAATTTATTCTCTGATGATCACAAATTAATTTTCTGTTTAAAGTACATACCACAGTCTGAAGGCATTGGTGCAGCAGCAACAGAAAATGTGACAGATGTTTCAGAGCTTGGGAATAAGAACCGTTCTCTTTCAATGAGAGAATATCCTTCAAAGGAAGGTTCTGGGAGATCCTCTATGGTCATCTTCTAGAAAGCCACTTTAGGAGGAAAAACAAAAAAATCAGGAAATAACTTCACTGGAAATACTTTGGATTGGTTCTATCATAGTAAGGTATCATGTGCAATGAGATTAAAATCTTAAATTTGCAAATATAAACTATTACTGCCATTACAAACTAATAAATTTACAAAGCTTGTAGAGTATGGTGTCAAGGTCAACCAACTTCTGCTTTTGACTTCCACCACTAAACTTGCATGCTATTAATGGAAAACATCCCATTTCTCCCCAGTTTCCCACTTGAGCAGTAAAAAAAATATTAATGCTATAATTAGCAAACACACACTGAGGATAAGTGGATTAGTGTGTTTCACAGCTTTATGAAAATGTAAAGCAGCAAGTACCTGCCATCATACTCTGCATGCACATTCCCTCCCTTCACATGCTGCCAGCTATTGCTGCCTCCTCTTTCTAAACTCTCAGCTCTTTCATCTTCCCACACACAGCTGCAGACAATTCATCAGCGAGTGATTCACTCCTGGACTCACATTCCATATCAGCTCCTGTCCCAGCTCTTCTCCTCCATGTTTTAAAATAGCACACTTACCACAGCCTTGTAACCTTCACCCTCCTGCTGCTTCCAGTCAACTTCCCAGGCCTGACTGCAATCTAGGACAGAGAACAGAGGCTAAATGGTTGTGCAGTTATAGTGACAAAATATAACTACCAGCCCAAGCTACATCCTAAGTATGGTTCACAGGTTAAGATCAGTGGAAAGCTGGCTGCCACTTGGAAGACATTTTATCAAGCAAACTCATTAACAAATTACCAAAAAAATCATTATTCTAATAGAAACAGATCTGAGTGCAGCATCAGAGGCTACATTGCACAGTTGAAAAATTGAAACCCCATCATTATTAAACACTTGGGGTAAAAACAACATTTCTACTAAACAACCTACATTTTTTTTCTGGAGATTGCTATACAGTGCTCTTTTCTCAGGAATTTGTTTAGCCAGCCTGCCTGACAGAAAGAAGCTGTGGAGCCTCAAGGAGTGTTTGTTTTTATTACATGTAATCTATACCCATGTAAATATGAAAAACAAAAACTTATTTTGGTTTTTGTATCTAATGCACAACAAGATGTATGAGTAGATATACTCCGATAATTCCCCAAATAAATCTGACACACTACTTGGGACCTCACAATCTACATGCTAAAAAGGCATTTTAGCAGTGGATGACAGATGCTAATCTTAAAGTAAATAAATTAAAGCCTCCTTTTCTTGCACCTCATACACAGTTCACCTTGAGCTCAAGCTGGAAATAAAGGTCCACAAGAAAAATGCTCATTTTCTCCAACTAGTTTATTACCTTGATCTTATACAGCTGTACAAATTCATGTTCTGGCACAAAGATCAAGGAGAGGGCCTCTGGAAGGACAGGACTATTTTTTCCCATAGCATTATCAAATTGCATTGGCTTATGTGTTCTTTTATTCGACAAGGCCAAGAATATCTCTAATTATTTCAATTAATATTTTCTTACAGTCAGGAAAAGTTAAGAGTTTACATTTCAATGGCTTAATAGCCATCATAAAGATGACAGCAACAGCTTTCTTGTGTGAGGGAATAGAAAGTCTCTTAAGCTGCAAATACCTAATTAAATTTCTTTTGAAGGGCAACAGTGAAATAAATCTGCTACCATCTGATATTCTTCAGAGGCTATGGCAAAACAAAAGCTTTGTAAGACACATGAATCCACAAGTTTCTCACAGGCAGCACCTGAGACAGGCTCATGAAATGCACAAAGGAACAAGTAATATACTTGAGTATAGAAGACACATTAGCTGAGCCTCTTAAGCTGGAAAAAGACACAAAAGAAATTAAAAGCTTTTTGCACAGCCCTACAATGTGAGAACAAAAGAAACAATGAAAAGTAGCCAGACCTGACTGAGCAGATGGTAACAGGAAGACGTGAGATTTTTGTAAAGTAGGACAACATAAGTTGTTGGAACTTGCAATCAAAGGAGACATTTCATAATTAATATAAGAAAGAGTGTTTATGGCACACAGGAAAGCAGACTAAACAGCCTGTGCAAGCAGCCAGGACATCTTTTATTCTGTGGGGCCAGAGGCAAGAACACCATCTGCATTCTGCCAAAGCAAAGCAGGCAGGCAAACAACCTGTGCTGTCAGGTGGGTGGCACAAAGACCCAAGGGCTCCAATGCAGATGCTGCTCCAGCTCCATAAAGAATGAATTCCTGTGTCCCAGGAGTGCCAACACCCCCAGCCCAAGCATGGACACCCTCACACTGTGGGGTTTTCACCTGGCAGCACAAGTCACCACACAGCAGCTAACACTACACACACATAGCTGGAAAGGCAAAGGGAAAGGAAAAGGTTGAAAACTGTTCCAAAGAAAGTGAAAAGGCATCCCCACACCACCCTCATAATGACTTCTGTTGTAAGCAAGAACAAAACTGCCTGAGGTATTAACAACACCCAAGACATACTTTCCACCAAGATTCAACTGGAAAGGGCTGGTGCAATGGTATGGGAGGCCTTTCAAAAGAGCAATGACTTTCCTGCAATAGTAAGAGTTTAGAGCAGAAACTATTAGAGAAATTACATGGATGAAAAGACAGAACTTTTCTGTTCACAGCATTGCCAAACTACCACTGAGCACTGTTTAGCACAGCAGAGAGAACTATACTTACTCTTTGCCAGCCATACGTTCTTCCAACTGAATTTTATCTGAAAAGGAAGAAACAGAAATATCAGGGCAAAACTTCAAAAGAGTCTCAGATACACAAGCACTTTTGTTGACAAAACTGAAGGGCAACTACAGATTTCCTGATATCTACACATAACACAGGAACGCCTTGCAGCTCTGCATATACATATAAAAATCTTCCATAACAGAGGATCCAGCTTTTTCATGTACTTCAGTTTGCAATTTGTGTTAAAGAACAAAGCGTTCCTGCTGTAAAAACTTGCAAATGCTAAAGCACTTCAAGCAACAACACACAGTTGTGCTTTGATAGCTGAACCTGTCACAAATGTGATGCTATTTTTGACAGCTATGTGTAATGGACTCCTTATCATGCACTTAGATGTGCTCAAGAAAAAATAAGTTCAGAGAACAAGTTTATTGCACATGCACCACCCGCCCACTTCGGAACATTCACAGCACGAGTGGCAGACATATTATACACATGTGGGTACTCTCAATATTTGGGTGGTGTGCAGGGTCCTCTTGCAACACGGCAGCGTTTTCACACAAGCAGAGAATCACTGAATTGTCAGGGTTGGAAGGGATCTCTGGAAATCATCCAGTCCAACCCCTCTGCCAAGGCAGGGTCACCTGGAGCAGGTGACACAGGAGTGTATCCAGGAGGGGTTTGAATGTCTGCAGGGAGGGAGACTCCACAACCTCCCTGAGCGGCTGTGCCAGAGCTCAAGGTAAAGAAATTCTTCCTCATACTGAGGTGGAACTTCTTGTGTTTTAGTTTACAGACACTGCTCCCCGTCCTAACACCGGGCACACTGAGAAGAGCCTGGCACCATCCCCTCAGCACCTGCCTTCGAAATATTTATATGCATTAATGAGATCCCGTCTGTCTCCTCTCCGGGCTGCCCAGGCCCAGCGGCCGCAGCCTCTCCTCACGGCAAAGATGCTGCAGACCCGCACCTTTGCGGCCTCCGCGGGACAGGGCTGTGACACGCTGGGAGCTGGGAGCTCTGTCCCTGCGGGCTCACAGCTCCCCAGCTCTCAGGGGCGCTACCAGAGCGGGCCCTCCCGAGCCGGGGTCCC
>JAHLSL010000058.1:4937404-4987259 GCA_025920805.1 Petroica traversi
GGCATGGAACAGGACGGGACAGCATGGAACGGCACGGAACGGCACGGAACGGCACGGGACAGCCCGGCACAGCATGGAACAGCATAGAACGGCATGGAACAGCCCGGAACAGCATAGAACAGCCCGGCACAGCCCGGTACAGCCCTGAACAGCCCGGAACAGGCCAGCACAGCCCGGCACAGCCCGGCACAGCATGGAACAGCATGGAACAGCATAGAACAGCACGGAACAGCCCGGCACAGCCCGGCACAGCATGGAACAGCCCGGCACGGCCCGGCCACGCCACACCAGGGCACGGTTCTGTGCTCAGGCGTTTTGCCTTGCCCGTTCTCAGCAGCCAGGTGTAACAACAAAAGGAGCAGCTCCCAAGGAGGGTTTTCCCATGCAGTAAAATCTAATGATCTAAATAAAATGTAATGATTTTTTTTTCCCCATGCTGTAAAATCTGATGATCTAAATAAATGTAATGATTTTTTTCCCCATAATGTAAAATCTAGTGATGTAAATCCAAAGATTGGCACCCTCCGGGGAACTTGAGCCCAGGCTGCCTGAGGGGAATTTGACCTGGATAAAACCTCGGCCAAGTCCTGCTGTATTTTTGTGCTCCACGTGGGTCACTGTTAGGTAAACATAACTGATGTTTACAGCCGGGTTTTTGGTGTTGTTTTTCCAGTGATAGTATTAAAAGGGGTGGGGACAGGACAAATAATAGGAATGGCAAGCAGAAGTTACCTCAAGTGAAGTGCTGGAAAGGTCAAGACTTGCAAATTCATTACCAATATGAAGTAATGGCCCAAAAACCAAACACTTACCTGGAGATTGCTGTCGCAGGGAAGTGTTTGTGCCAGCAGGTCTGGCCGTGTCCTTGAGGAATCTAAGGTGGGTGTGAGCACCCTTTTTCAGCGAGCAGCAGCTAATCCAGTGTGTCTAGAGAGGGTTTGTTAGCACAGCAAGGAAAAGAACAGTCTGTTTTAGGAGGTTACCAGAGCACGGCTTGTTTGGTGCAGCAGAATGAAAGCTGGGACAGAGGATTGAGCTGCCATCTGCCATCAGCCGTGGAAAATGGGGTGTGAATTCAAAGGTGGTGTTGAGTGTGAGGACAAAACTGTGTGTGAATATTTTCGTGCTAAAAAAATGAGAGCAGTGACCTAACAAGGCATCTCGGGTTCTAAAACATCCTTCTGATGAGGCCAGCAATGAACCCAAAACATCTTAGCTCAGAGTGAGTCCTGTTATTTGGTGCTGCAGCTGCAGAGGAGACTGGATGTCCCTGCCTGACAAAACCTGTCCAGACTTCTACCTCTGGGCCCTGCAATGGAAATTTTACAAGAATATATCTTTAAACCACTTTCTGTACCTTAGCACATTATGTTTTTACAAGCCAGAATGTGAGTGAAAATAAAAGCCTGTTCAGCCTATCCTGCCTGACTCATTTGGTGCTGCTGAACACCTGGAGGACTCAAAACAATGGGCTCCACCAGCTCTGACCACCTCGGGAGGAAGATGGGGAAACAGTGCTTGTGAGCAGCTGTTTCACCCGAAATATTATTTCATTTCTTCTTCCTTCCTCGGGCAGAAATAGAGCATTACTAACCAGTTCCTTCATCTCCACAGATTTATGTCTCAGAGGAAAGCAATCATTAAAGTGGCTTAGGAAGACCTTGTAGGTTCGAGTTGAGCCACTCTGGAGCTTTATCTCAGTTTTCAGGGAAAGCCTGACACGTTTTAGGGAAGGGAACCCATTAGGAACTGGAAAAGGCAAAATAGCTGCACTCTTTTGTGTAGCATCTTGAGATATTTCTCCTGGATCTCACTTCTAGATCCAAAATAAATACTATCACCTTCCATCAGGAACTGCCAAAGCCCCTGCCTGCCAGTTAAATTTCCAGTCCCTGGAAGGAGCTCTGCCTTGAAATTGCTCCACAGCCACAAAGCTGCTCTCACTCGTGTGAGCTAATCTAAATGTTACCAAGGCCAGTGGAGCCCTCTCCTTTTAATTTTCTGGATTTGCATAACTCTGGAAACCCGTGCTTAAAACTTGGTGCTGTTTCACTCGGTTCTCTGTCCTGACTCCTCTTTTTGCCCACTGAAAGCAGCAGTGAATGTGTTGGCTGGGGCAGATAGCAAGCACCTAAATGCTGATGGAATGCTGAGCCAAGAGAAACCCTGACTCACTGACCAGAACACACCTTTCAAAAAAAACAGACAAATGTAAATATATCTCTCAAAACTGCTGCTGGCACTACTCATACAATTTTTCTTGGCTCCTTTGGGTCACCTGAGTGTATCAACAGCCCTGCACAGGCAAACCCCCCAAAATCACTCTCTTTCATTTTCTACTTATATTTCTTCCTTCATTAATTCCTTTATAAAGTATTTTTGCTGGAGAGGGAAACCAGTTTCCTAGCTGGTTTCAACAACTTTTTTTTTTCTTGTCTTGCTGCTGTTTGAAAAAAAACCAGATGTTTTAGCACAACAGGTTTTTGAAAGCATCGAGATCACATTTATTGCCTCATGCAATCAGACTGAACCACTTTACTTAGAATTTAAAATAAAAAAAAAATAGCCAAATCTGAGGTGTTTATTGCTGGCCCAGAATCAAGATGAATTTTGTCTTTCACTTGCATCATCACCACCAAAAAAGGCTCTGTGTAGACTTCCTGGTTCTATTTCATTCTTTGCAACTACATTACCTTCAAATTGTGATACTCCTTTACCATTTTCATCAGGTTTCCACAGAGGAAACAAAATTGCTTCATATGTATCCCTGTAAGTGATTACAGAAAGGAGAGAACCTACTCCATATCCCAAACTAGGCTCAGCTCTGCAGGAGAAGCTGAAATAAAAAGTAACTATTTCTTATTTACTTAGAGCTATCTAGGCCAGCAATATGAACAGCTCCCTGGTTGTATTCAGTTTGCTCACACAAAAGCAGAAAAAGTACATTTCTTTGAGTACAAAACAGTTCTTTAAAATTCTTGTTATCACTCAAGTTCTCCATAATTCCTCAGTGAGCTCTTATCCACAAATACAAACCTTAGATTTTTAAGACTTGGTGTAATCATTTATGTGCATTACCTATTTTATCCTCTCTTCTGTTGTATGATCATGGGATAAAATACTTTCCTTATATTTTTTTATGAAGTAAAGCATTGGGATTTTTCTAAAGTGCCTCAGAAGTACAAAGGAATATATACCTATTTGGTAATAAGAGTATTGTTGAGAAAAATGCAACTACATAACTGTTTGGAAACAGACACATCAAAGGTCTCACAGAAGCTAATAAATCTGATGTAACATTAAATAGTCAAATTGCATAAACATGCTGCAATGAGGTTAGGATAAAACAGATTCCATGTTAAAACACGTTTTCTATGAGCCTGGATCTTGATTTAGTAATAAATAAATAATCAAATGAGTACTGGTTTACTATTAGCATTTACTATAATAAATGACTGCATAATACATAATCACAAATCAGGATTTTGCATTTTTTTTTAACCACGCATTCATTTCCTGTGGGATGTTAATGCATGGTGTGAAAATAAGCAGAACAAAAATTCAAACAAAAGTAACATGACTGATCAGAGGCAAAGGGAAGAAAAAGAACTTCCTAAATACAGCCACCAACTCACAAGGAGTTAATTGTCACAATTCCCAGTGCAAACAGTGGAGCTGCTTTTTGAAAAAAAGACACCAGAGATTTAATAGCACAAATATTAAGCAGCTACACAGAGATGTGTCTCAAGTCACCCAGTGAGCAGAAGAGAGGCATCAAGGCTATTTGCTTGTTCTCCTCAATTTTCCTAGACTAACTGTGGAGGGCTACAGCATCCTGGCCATTAGCATCACCAGGATGAAGCAGCTGCCTAAATCTGCTCCACTTCTCCACTCTGAACACATCAGATACATGCCCAAAAGGGAGAACAGAAAGTGTTGGGATGGTTCTGTTGAAAACACGTTGTGGTGAGGCACAGGAGCAGCCAAGCCTGAGCTAAATGATTGGCAGGAAGCAGTCAGCAGGTAATTACTTGATGCTTCCCAAAAAAGAGCATTTCCTTGAGGGAAATGACTGTGCCATCATGTATATTAAGTGCAGTGTATGTGTTCCTGAAAAATTACTTTGGAGAAAGCACATAGAATTTTTTAAAATCTTCCTGGGAAGCACAGTGGTGCCTTCTTCCCTGTAAAACAAGGTAATTTTGCTGCCTCTGCTGAAAATATACAGAGATTTGAACAACAGGGCTGCAGAGAATAACAACTTCTCACACAGATTGCAGTCCAGCCCCGAGGAATAATTCATGCAAGCAGTTACTTAAAATCTGAGAATGCTTAACAGGCTTGGCAGCATGTAAAGGTTTTTGGGAATTGGGCAAGATACCCATGACCATGCAGGTGGAAACTGCTAGAGAGAAGCAGTAGACTTCTAGTCAGCTTTAGAGCTGGCCACTGTTCTCTGTAACCCCTGCAACACAGAGGAAGAACCCCTAGAGCACCTCCAGCAGAAAAGCTGCATCTGGAAATTAAAAAACAAATCCATTTAGGCCAGTCTGAGAAGTGAAGAGAGAAGTTGGGGGTGGTTGCTATTATGACCCTCAATCACATGCCACCTCTCACAAATAAATACTTGGAAAAAACAAGTATCTTCTGCCTATTCCAATTCATACTTTGGCTTTTCCAGTTTCTCTTTCAGAGTAGTCTTATACTATCCTGACAAAACAGGATTTCTATTTCCCCTTCCCTTCCCTTTTTCGTTTTCAGATATGGGTCTATATTTTTAATTTATTATTTTTTTATTTCTTATAGTTTTAGCCCATAAAGCCTTGCATTTAAGGGAACTAAGCCCTGGCAGATGAAAAAGAAATAAAGAAATAAAGAAACCAAGTCACTTTTGTGAATTCAGATTTTATCCCAAGACACTCAGACAAAGGGGAAAAATGAATTTTCATTTAATTTTCATTTTAATTTTTAAATCCACTGTTTGGATCCACTAGATTTGGATGCTGTTTTAACAAGATATGCAAAACTTATTTTACTGAATTACTGAATTCAAATACTGCTGCTGTGCAGTTATGATTTTCAGACTGGGAAGCTATCTAGAGAGGGAAAGTGTAATTTTCAAGAATGATCATCTGAGGGAAAGAAAAAAAATCGAAATCTTATTTGGAAGGCTTAGAAGGAAAAAGTAAACAGCTTGTCACTTGCAAGTAGGGGGAAATTTTGAAGGCTCTTAGGGCAGAAGTCTTAACAGGCATTTCTGACTCATTTGATTTCCTGTCTTTTACCCTCCTGTGGGTACATCTGTGACCAAGGTCACCTTGCTCTTAGGTAAAGAGTATCTTAATGATGTTTACATGCCACGTTCAAATAATTCCCCTTCAAAAAGGCTTCAAAACAGAGCCTCTGCATTCAATTGTATGTTATGTTTTTGCGACAAGGGAAAAAAGGAGGGACAGGTCCCACGTCCTTCTGCCCCCCAATACAGTGCAGGAAAAAAAATCTGCCCTTATAAAAACAGTGGTGCTGACTGGCTGGGCCCTGCTTACCCTAATGAGCTTAAAATCTTATTTGCAGGGGACATCTGTCAAGGCAGAAGCGAGGTACGCAAGTGCTCTTAATCCATTAGCTTTAAATCCAGCCGAGCTCTCACACTCCTTTTTTTTTGAATCAAAGGAGAAAACCCAAGTGGGAACAGATGATGGACCAGGACACAACTTCAAGAGCACTTCCTATGCAATAAGCACATGGGATTTCAAGGCAAAAAACAAAGAAAACTGACAATGAAACTGAGATCGTGATGGAAAACACCTGAGAAACAGACCAGTCTGCAGCTCAGGATGACACAGTGAGTTTGATTTTTACTTGTGTTTTCCCTAGTTCTTCTGGATTTTTAACCAAAAATCAAAGAAAGGATGGGCTGCACACCTTCTCGCAGTGAGATTGCAAGAAGTGGTCTCAAGGCCAAAAGTGTTTTGCCAATTGATGCAAGAGAAAAAGGAATCCCTCTGCTGGTTAAAGGTTCATCTTGCTACAATATTGATGAATATGGGATCCAGAGGCAGGACTACCTGGAAGAAGAGGAGGAGGAGGATACACTGTCAGAGCAGGACAAAAATGATAATGCGGTGTTATCTTCCAAGGCTCATTCAGATTCCCAGATTTCCAGGGAAGACAAGAAAATTGAGAGGGCAGCCACGGATGCTGAAGTCGTTATGTCTGAACTGATTGAGTCTCAAAAGCACATCACTGAGTCCATAGAGATCAGAAAGCAAACTTCCTGCGAATCAGAAGCATCAGCTTTCATCTGGGATGACAAGAATGAAAGCAACGCAAAGCAAATCCCAAAGAAAGGAAAGAAGAAAAAAACCCATAAGCTGGCAAAGCAAGGTCAACCCAACAAAAGTAAAGAGAAGTCCATTCTGGACCTGTGTGAGACAGAGAAGAAGGTGGACTTCCCAGAACTGCTCGTCAAGGCTCACCAGAGTGCGTACGCCTACCTAAATCCCAACCTCTCCAAGTATGAAACAATTCTGCACATGGCCAACCAGGCCACCCAAACTCAGCTCTTCCTGCAGCAGATGATCAGCTTCCTCGTGCTTCGCTTCGACGAAATCAACCAGCTCTTGGAAGAAATTGCCAATGACGGGGAAAATCTTCTCAGAGATGTAGGTGGGAATCTGGCATGGCCAGCAGAAAAAGATGATTTGAAGGAGCACCCTGATCTTCTGCAGCAGCTACTGCAGTACACAGTCAACAAAATGCAGTTGGTGAGTGGGATGCTGGCCTCCCTCACCTCCAATGCCCTGCAGGAGACGTGCAGCTACCTGCAGTCTGCTGCAAGCAACTTGGAAGGCAAGCTGAAAGCAAAGCAAAGCTTTGATGAGCACCTGCTACGGACGGTAAAGCTGCTCGAAGCCTCAACTGTGGGACCCTCTCAGTCCCAAGGTGATGACAGGACTCTCTGTTCTGAGGACAGTGGCATTGGCGTGGACAATGAGTCCCTCAAAGAGTTCAGTGCTCTCAGCCAGCATGGAGGACAACCAGGTGATCCCTGTGCACATGGACATCCATCCCGAAAGCAGGCCAGAACAGCAGAGCATGTCAGTGGTGGCACAGCGTCAGTGGGCACAGCTGCACCCCACGGCTGTGCCCTTGACAGGCATTTTAAAGATGTATTTCATTCATCCCTGCAAAGTTCTTGTCAGGGTGGAGTAGCAGAAGGCACTTCTACCATGCCCCAGTATGGAAGCTTGAACAAAAGCCGTTCCTACAACTCCTCGCAGTCTGATTCTACTCAGGAAAGTGAACGTTTCAAAATCAGTGAATCAACAGATTTTCAGTCTGATGAGGATGAGGAAGACGATGATGATGAAGAAGAGAGCACACTGGAGGAGGATGATGATGACACAAGTTTATCAGAAATGGGGAAGGATGCTCTGCCAAGGTCCCTGTCTTCACCTGCACTCACTGATCACATTCAAAGGCAGTCCATCAAGAGGACAGAGAATGCAGATACAGAAGAAATCATTTTGAAGATGAAAGATGCCATCAGTGAAAAAATCAAGTTCGTCCCAGCTAAATCCAGGCGTAAAGAATGGATAGAAGATGAGAGTGGAAGAGCAGTCCTAGCAAAAAGGCCCAGTACAGCAACAGGCAGACAGAGAACGTTTGGGAAACAACGCCGGTCCAGGTCAGAGGAGTCCCTCAGAAGCCAGGCAGAGGACCCAACTCTCCTAGAGCTTCAGAGGACTCAAAAGGAGCTCAGCAAAAGGCTGGAAATGATATATGGAAAGGATGTAGTTAACAACCTGGAGCTTCGGAAATCAAGAATAGCGCCTTATTTGCAGGAAGAGCAAATTACATCTAGATCCTCCCGCAAACTGAAGGCAGGCCTCTCAAAAAATTTCAGCATCCTGCCTAACCAGGATAAAGTCCCTTTGTTCACATCTGAAGAAAAGCCTGCCCATCCGCTGAGTGATAAGAGAGGCAGGAAGCCTGCAAGAGCTACTGTGCCTACCAAGGAGACATCAGAAGGCAAAGAAAATGAACCTCCTGGAGCACAAATGCTCAGTGGCAGCAGCTGCACCCCCAGGCAGTCTGTCAAAAAACTTATTGAAACCTTCACTCCTGCTGATGATCTTGCAAAAGCCAGACCTCTAAGATCCTTAGGACCAATAAAGTGCATCAGAAAATTTGGACTTCCAGTCATCCCACCCACCGCTCCCATTCAGAGAGGACTGGCACCGTTAAATCTTAAGCATCGGATTTCACCAGTAGAAGACACAAACACCAACAATATTTCTTCTGTCTTTCCAAATGCCTTTCTTCCTGCACCACCTGCAGAATTAAGGAAGAAGGACACAAAGGAAGATACTGATGAAGACACTGAGAACTTGCCACCGCCACCACCTGAAATGTTAATGGACACTTCTTCTGAAAATTTATCTGAGCCTGAAGAAACTGCAAGAATAGGAGGAAATTCTTCAGAAGATGCCAAAACGACCACCAAACCAGAACTGCATGCTGCTAAGAGATCGCAAGTTTCCCCAAAAATGAAAGCCTCCCTTCAGTCCATTGACTTATTGCCAAGTAAAAATATCAGTGGCCCCAGTGCTGTGAATAATAAAGGTCTGAGGAATACTGGGTCAGGGGATGAGAAACTGAAGAGGTACTCTCTGGAGCTGAACCCTACCAGCGTGCACATCCCCAGCCAGGAGGAGATATTAGCAAACCAGAGGAAAGAGGCTGCAGATTTATACAAGCAAACCCATAAAATTATTCCTCTTCAAAATCCTGGTGGGGTTTCAAACCCGCACAGTGACAGCTCAGAGAGCAAGGGGCCCAATTCCCCTGTGACTTCAGGGCTACGCCAGAGGCACGGCTCTCCTGATCCACCCCGGAGCCATGAAAAAGCCTCACCATTTGCCAGGAGGGTCTCCCCAACGAGAACTCCTCCTTCTTCACCGACTGAGAAACGGCTTTTCAGCCCCCCAGCACACCACAGACACTCTCTGCAGGCTTCTAGCAGCACGCAACCCAGCTCGCCCACCATGCAGAGGAAACCCAGTCCCCCTTCAAGCCCCAGAGTGCCCAGCCCACCCTCGCAGAAGAAGCTGCCCTCTCCACCACCACAGCGAAAACCATTCAGCCCTCCTGCGGGGCACAGGCAAAGCTCACCAACAGCACAGCGGCTGGCCAGCTCCCCCATTCCAGTCCCCACCACCCCCTCCCCTCCAGCCTCCCCATCCCGCTCCTACAAGGGGCCAAGAGCTGGGCTGGACACCGGGGATGAGCACCAGCTCTCCTCCAAGAGGGGCAGCAATGTCCGTTCCATATTTTGCCCGGCCACCTCTTCCTTATTTGAAGCCAAACCTCCAGTGGTGCCCAGCAAATGCCCCACTGAGGGGACCAGCGATCCTGAAGCTGCATCACCTTCCCAAAAGGGCAGCCTGCTGTTCCAGCAGCCCAGAGACAGGACCAGGAAGCTGTCCCTGAGCAGCACCAATCCTCAGCCGTTCGTGAGGAGAAGTTTCTCTGACCGCCGACCAGGGGCCCAGCTTCATCCTCCAGCTCCTTCAACAGCTGGCAGTGAACCTGCTCTTAACCAAGCAAGGTAAGAAACTTCATGCCAGAAAAGCAGACCTATAGCACTGTGTTGGCTTTTTAAACTTCTGATGGGAATTTAACGTTGTTAAGAGGTTTCCCAGAAAGGGGACCTGTTGTGTGCAGAAGAGATGGCTGGGCAAAGATAGAACTGTAGCTGGACTGGATGATCATTGTCAGTCCCTTCCAACTGAAATAATCTGTTCTATTTTCTTGCCTCAGATTTCAGTTGACTACCAGTCTGAATGAAGGAAAGAGTTAACTTTCCATGGCTTGCTCAAGCCTTATCCTTACACATAAGCTGTGACAGGCACCCCGGGGGAAAATTCAGTGTTGGTTTCATGGCACAGAACTCTCCTTATTTGTGTGTACGGGCTAAGGGCATCCACACTCAATTCTTAAAAGCTCTAAAGCAGCCCTCAGGTTACAAATATAAATATTCATTAGAAGATAGGATTGAGCCAAAAGGAAGGGTGATATTCTATCACCAGCCTCTAATCCATTGCTGACTGTTCAGCTGAAAGCTGAGGGAAAATGTTTCAAGTCAGCTGGCAAGAATAAGAGACAGATAATGAGTAGGCAAGGATCTGTGTGGATATAGTTATAGGCTGGAATTTTGAGCTTCTTGTGCACACTTTCAGACCTGGGTGCTGATGGTCAAGTCTGATGAGTCCACAGCCCACGCTCAGTTTCCAAAGTGGAAAAGCATCCCATGGCCCCTGGAGTTTTATTGCTCTGAAAAAGAAATCAAAACATCAACACAAGCCAGTTCCACGTTTGCAAAAGTTGGTGGCCTCTTATTTAAAAAAATTGGCTTCGCTTTAAATTTTTTCTGTGGCCTAAAAAAAAAATAGTTCATAAAACCAGTCAGGAAACAGAAGTGGGTATTTGTGAATACTCCAAGATGTGTAACAGCCTGGAAGTACAGTGTTGTTATTCTAGTTTGTTAACCTCTTAGGATGTGTAAGTCAGTTAAGCTTTAAGCTTCTCCGGTAACCTTTCCACACGTGAGCAGTATTTTTGCTCTTGCCCCAGAAGGACTGCAGCCACATGACTCATTCCCATGAGGAGGGACAGGGATTGCAAGACCAACCCCAACAGGATGAAACGGAGCCTGTAGGTGCACAAGCACTCAGGGCACTGTGAGCACAGGGACAGTCGTGGGCACTGAAGACAGATGTCCAGGCATTCCCTCCCCAAAGACAGAGAAAGGACTGAATATCCCACACTGGCAGCAGAGGAATGTGCTGAACAAAACTTGTAAAAAACACTGGGAAATGCAAATCATTTTGCATTCCCAGTTCTAATATTGCATTGTAGTCTGACATTTGAATATTTCCCAAAATTGGTGTACTGTGTTGCCGGGTTTTCTGTGGTTGTTTTTATGTACTGTGTGAAGTCAGCTTTGTCTACTCTGGTGCTTGCCAGCAGAAATAAATGTTTTCAAAAGAGGTTTTATGTAAAACCTTGCAAAACAAAAGCCCCAGCAGTTTTATGGATGCATTTTAAAATCAATCTATGATAAATTGCTAGCTAATATATACTTCAATAGGATGTATTATCTTTCTATCAGAGTCTGTCAAAATATAGTGAGTAATATTAAAAAAAAATCTCACTGTAAATAAAATCATCCCTTTCATGAAAAAGTCATATATCCTAGTGTTATGATCTACAAGAGTTTTGGAAGAACAAAATTTATCCTGATATATTCAGCTTATCATTTATCCCAATGAACATCAACAATAGTACTAGTCAGTTATACCAAATTTATAGCAACATAAGCAAAAGGGAAATTTAGGCCATTAATTGCCACACACACTGATTTAAGATGCAATACACAACTGTGTGTTTTCTTACGCCCAAAATAAGCTGCCTGGAGTAAATTTTACAGGCCTTGCATTGAATGGCCTAAAATGAAAATCACAGCCAATGTGATGGGCAAAGAAGGACCATGTTAGGAATGAGCACATGGCAAAAGCTCAGACAGTTCTTCCCATCACTGCAGGTCCTCTCCTCCTGCTCAGGACTGGGGTGGTTGCCCCACCCTGTGCAGATGCTGAGCCCTGCAGGTGCCTCGGTAGACAATCCATCACTCTCTGATCCATATTTCTCCTCCAAGTTCCTTAAACACTCAGGACTTTCTTTGCTCTGTAATTCATCTGGCTGACAGAGGAAAATCTCAAAATGTCTAAACTTAAACCTCTTCATTCTAGCAATGTTTGCATCTGGTCTCAAATTCACAAATCATCACCCCACAGCTGCCAGTCTCCTTTCCTTCATTCCTTGCCTTGCTTTATCTCTTCTTTCCAAATATAACAATGCCTTTTTTTGGTCAGTGTGGTGTTTTCCTGTGTTATTTTTCTGTGTTTTTAGCAGCTTCTCTTAGTAGAGGAGAGAGGACACAGAGTCAAACCTGATATAAGATCAATCTTTTATAGGTAAAACATTGAGTTTATAGGTAAAACAGTAAGTTATCCAGCTTCCCCCATGCTCAGAAACTCAGGGATATAAGAGATATATCCCCCCACTTTTCCCATACCAGCTTAAAACATCCATTTGCTGAGAATCAGGTTGCCAAAGATAATCTGACAGGGACTTGTACAAGCAAAAAGAGGCAGCTGAGTTGCCTCTCCCACACACCCCCTTTTAGCAGAAGCACACACAAAAAAAAGAGGCAACTTCCATCTTATTTTGCCAGCTGCCATTGATGGGCATTAAATGTCAGTGTTGTGTGCAGATTCGTGTGTCTCCTGCACACTCGTTGCTCTCCTAGAAGGCAAAACCCACTCTTTTTCCAAGCATATCTTCTGCCCATCCCATGTTGTAAGGAATATCAGAATTTAAAACAGTATTAGCCCTAACTAGGGCTGGAGCTGGAGCTTTTGCATTTAGTCTTAGGGTACCTGACAAGAACTTCAGTTCTCAAGTCAGTACAACTGGTTCCTATTTGAACAGCCTGTGGTTGGTTTCTAAGCTTGGTCATTTGATAGAAATCAGCAATTATTGGCATCTCAGTAAGGCACAACACATACAATTGCTCTGCTCATAGAAATTCTGTTAATCTATAACACAATTTCTGTGTATGCACCTTAACATAATAATATTTCATTAAGACTTTTCCTCTCCCAAGAAGCAGAGCAGAGAGGGAAGATTAAATGCTATTGTCTTTAACATACTGTTCAGTGTTCAACAACTCAACCCTTGAGAATGGATTGGGTTGACTGAATCAGGCTCAAAGAAGTAGCACACATGAGCCCTTCTGTAGCTGGGGGATATTTGAATCTGGATTCGTTTCAGGACCAGACGCATGACAAATCTATTCATTTAGCAGTTCAAATCATTATGTCCTAGCAGTTAAAGGAAGGAACACAACAGCTTGTCTGTAGTTGAGAGCTCACTCAGTTTAGCAGTTTATATACTTAAAATACAATAATGATTCCCAGATAGCTCTCCCCATATTGAGCTTAAAGCACTTGAGTTAGCTGCAGCAGCACAGAGTACACTTCACACGGCTCAGCAGGAAGGCAGAGGGTGTGAGATACTCATGAGTAAACCCACTGCTATGATAGGTGGTCATGATCTATGATGTTGGTACATAAAGTCCCTGTACGCATAGGGAGCGGCAGAGCAACCTCAGGAACATCATTTACACTTTCTGTGTCTCAGTGCTCCCGTCACCAGAGTGAGAGCAGCAGATTTATAACATCAGAATTCCCCTCCCACAGTCATGCTGGAGTGCTCAGAAATCACTGTAACCAGGCTAAGCAGATGCCTTACATCAGAGGCAAGACCTTTCCTTTCCTTCAGCAGTCTGAAACAGGACTTTTCATTCACATCTGCCACTATCTGCAAGGGAGCCCAGACTCACACTGATCCCCTGCTAAACATACAAAATGTTTTCTTCCCAAGAGAGGTCTGGGAGGGAAGAGTTCAGTGCATTTGGCACGACAGGAGTAAAATCTGGAAGGTGCACACAGAGAGCGTGTATTCAGGAATGAGGGAATGACAGGGTATCGTGCAGCATTTGTGCTTTGTGGGTTAACATGGCCTAATCAGTGCTGTTTTAAAAAGTCATGATTCATGAGCCTCTTAACTTAAGCATCTTTCCTTCTGCAGCTTGGAGAAGAGCCCTAGAAAAGCGGGTGACTCTTGGAACAGCCCTGGCCTTCCTGAAGCCAAGGAGTCCAACAGATCCTCTTCCCAGCCCGAGCTCTACGTCGTGGGCCAGGGGCTGCAGAGGGACTGACAGCAGAAACACCCCAGAGGCAGAGGCACCAGCCAGGCCAGAGATCCCAGAGGGAGGAAACAGCCTTACCCAAGCCTCCAAAACGTGGCTTCATCTTCTCCTGCAAGGAAACTGTATGATGGCATTGCATCAAAAGCCCCAAACTGGGTTCTACAATCCAATGAAATACCAGCCAGCTGCTCCTCCTTCCATTCCATGGTTTACTCAGAGACCTACATGGAGCAAAAGAAACACTTTGTAGCTGGGTGAGTCTGAGGCAAATTTGGTTGATGAAGACAGGACCTATAGCCAAGTTCTTTTTTCTCCAGTTTGGACAAAAGAGTTTAAAACCTTACACAAATTATCATTATTCAGCCTGTTATTTATTCAGTAGGCACCACAGTCTGTGTAAAAAGGGCTGTGTGGCTTTCCAGGAGGGAGGTAAAACCCTGAACTAATTACTGCAATTAAACATCCACGGCTTCAGCAAAGCTACATCTTCACCCTAGGTGTTTATCAACATGCAGGGAGATAATAATGTCATATACAAGTTAAAACAAAGCAACCTCTTTTGAAGGAAAAAAATTAGGGATCTTACTCTCTCAAAAAAGCCTTTGATCTTCTAAATCACCTTTGATTACCAGATAATCTTATCACCTCTAGTTTCCAGGGTACAAGGCTTAATCCTGATTAAAGCAGTTTTGCAATAGCCCAATCAAACACCATTATAAATCACAAGGCATCTAAGGACATATTTGGGGATTTTGTTTGCATTTGTTCTTCTTTTTTTTCTGTAAAAGAAAAAAATGCCACCATAGAGAATCCTGTTCTCTCTGAAAAAGTTTTATGGGGTTTTTTTTTCTGATTTATGCAGTTTGAGGATATTTATTGTAATTTCATTGGATATTCTAGACACATCCTTGTTAATGAAATCACAAGTTATTTACAGTCAATTAATCCTAAACTTTTACAGCATTCACTGGCATACAGTCTCAAAAATTACTGGATCTTCCTCACCTAACTAATATATCATCATGGTTAAGATGCAACTTTTAATTAATGTAGCTTTACTTTCGTGTGACATGTTTTCATCTGCAACTTTAGTACAGAATAAGATCCATTAAAAAAAAAAACCCATTTGATTCATACGTTGTTAGGAATAGTTTAAATTTTTTCCTACAGTTTTCATCAAGGTGGTATCTGGGAACTTCACCTTTACACAGAGTTTTTACCCTTCCTGCCCACCTTCATGGTGGGGGAATGGAGCTTCATCTTCTCCAGTACCAAGGTTGCCCTCTGCATACTGAACTCCTGAGTTTTAGTCCCGTGCCTTAACAACGTGACTCTTTCACCAAGCACAGTGCCATTTTGCACCACAGACACAAGGAAACCTTAATTGTTATGTTTAAAGTGGAGGTTTGAATAAAGGGAATACAGATGCTTTGGATGGTCAGGGGTTGGTGAGCTTAAGGAGGCCAACCCAGCCATACCCATACAGACATCAACCAATCCACCTTGTAATCCCACAGGCAGATGCACCATCCCCTGAGAGGCTGGAAAACACTGCAGAGCTCCCCAGCAGGGTAAACTCTGCAGGTTACTCTTCCCCCTCATCAGAAGTGCAGTTCTCTCCCTGCTGTGTGAGAATACAAATGCACTTCTGCATGGATTTTGGGTTGGTTTGTTCTGCTGGCAGTAACGCCCCAGAACAGAAACAAAGCACAAACAGGACAGCAGGAAGCTGGCACTTTGCATGCCTAAATGCAGCTTTGCAGGGGAAAACAGAGCAGAGTGGGAGGACAGCTTCTCCTCAGCAACTACCATCAGTTCATCTCTTCATGGCTTCATGCTGAAATTTCCCAGCACCCCTGATGGGGAATAAGAGAGAGCATTTATTTACATCCCTCAAGCAGCAGATTCTGCTACAGCAGCACATGGGGCAACACTTCACTGCAGGAGTCAAGCTGGAAACCTCCTCCCACGTGTGCTCTCTGGACATGGAGTCAGCCAAAGCATCTTTTGCCCAAAACCAGGCTCCCTTGAAGATCTGTATGTGAGCTGGCATCCTAGCACTCCATCCCTCCCGGCTCTGACTGAGGCTGTGGTCATCAGGAGGCTCCTTGAAAACATCTAAATCCCACCAAAAGACTGGAACTTCTGATGGTGCCCAGAGGATGCTGCAGCAAACTAATCAATGTACCCAAGACACAGCTTCTGGGACAGTGGTCTGAAAGTTGTAACGTGAACTCATGATTACGTGTAGTTAAGAGATTCTCTTTAGTCCAGTAATGTACTCTTGAAAAAACATGTATTTACCTTCAATTGAAATTGAGAGTGACTCTAGTATGCAGGAAATTATAGCTTGCCTCACCACTTTTTTTAAAAAAATAATTTTTTAACAGGTTTTTTGGTCAACAGTTCAGTTTTTCACAAATACGATATTTCTGGAATATAGTTGTTTTATAAGATGAGGCTCGATTTTAACATTTATTTTTTACTGATGTAAATAAAACAGAAGTTTTATATACAAGTTATGAGTTTTATCTCCCATATTCTGTGTGCGACCAGTTTCAGACTTAGCCCAATGTTATACTATTGATTCCTTCCTTAGTGCACTAACTAGTGCCCTGAACTACAAAAAGTCCATTTGCTTCCTCTTCCCCCACCTCAGCACAAGCTCATCTTGTTTTGTGTTTTGCTGGTACATCAATTAACTTAGGTTGCATTTCCATTCAGCAAATATGTCTTGTTTTAGGCTACAAGATGCAGCCTGGACACTGACAGACCAGAGCACAGATCAGCTGTGCTTCCACCCCTCCCCTGCCCTGATTTAAATCTGAGCTGCCTGGCAGTCTTGTACTCAGTTCAGCAGAGTTTCTGTGTAAAATCTCAGCTAACTCAGGGGGCAGTGGCTTGGTCCTAAGGGTTAAAATCAGAGTGCACTCGCTGCACTGGAGTCAGATTGCAGAGGGATTGAGCAGGGAGTGAAGCAGGATCAGGTTTCCAGCCAGGGCTTCACAGCTGAGAAAAGAGCAGCCAACAGCTCTGTGCTGCACTTTGTCTGCAGACCTTCAACAAGGTGGCAGCTGCCCTTGTTTCCAGTGACACTGCTCAAATCTCAGACCTTTAAGGGGATTGTCATTTCATTCCCTTGGCATCTGAAGATGACTGGAACACTAAGGCACTACACACACTCCAGTTTCTTTTTTCTGACTTCAAGAACTACCTCAGATAGGCTGGAGAAGAGGAGGCTGAGGGGAGACCTCATCACAGTCACCACTTTCTCGTGAGGGGAAGAGAAAGGGCAGGCACTGATCTCTTCTCTGTGGTGACAGTGACAGGATCCAAGGGAATGGCCTGAATTTGTGTCAGGGGTGATTGAGGTTGGGTATTAGGAAAAGCTTTTTCACCCAGAGAGTGGTTGGGCACTGGAGCAGGTCCCCAGGGCTCCCCAGGCATCCTTGGGGTGTTCTGTGCAAGGCCAGGAGCTGGACTTGGTGACCCTTGTGAGTCCCTGTCAAATCAGAATATTCTGTGATTCTGTAATTAGCAATATGGCTGAGAATGCTGTGCAGGTTATTAATAAATTCAGCATATTGCAGTGTTAGTACTGCCACACCTCTTAACATTCAAGGCATTTCATAACCATTTATGAAGTTTTACCACTAAGACAAATGTTCTGAGAAGATATCACCTTTGGTATAAGAAGGAAAGAAACCATAGCACAGAGATAAAGTAACCTGTTCTTACTGTCATGTCTCATCAGTAAAGAACTGCCAGTTCTTTAGAAGAGAAAACCTGCTAAATTAGCAAATCATTAATTCCTTCATATCAAATTTACTGAGTGCCATCATGACTACAGCATGTGGAGATGCATTTTGCAGGTATGAACTTCATACTGTGATTTTGATCTTCCTGGGCAAAATCCTATGGGCAAGACCCATAGCACCTGCAGTGTGGGTTAGGGGCTCACTTCCACATTGTCCTCAGGGAAAGGTGAAGATTAGTACAAACTCACAGCTGTATACTGGATTATCAGAAAACTGGGGGCAAAGATCCCAAGTTAGCATTTCTTGCCCACAGCCCTTTTTGGATTATTAATGGAAATGTTAATGTCAAAAGAAAGCATGTGCAGATAGAGACAGTAGATACTGAGCAGAACAAGGGGATCAAGGCCCAGGACCACGATATCCCTCTGATCCCATTTCCTTTCACATATACCTGCCCTGCACCTATTCTGTTCCACCACTTCTAGCACAAAATTACTTACAGCCCTCACAGCCCCTAATTGTTCTTTCAGTGACATTTTGATTTTCAAAATCTGGTCTCTTACAGCTCTTTCTTTATTCTTTTCTCTTTCTTTACTGACATACAACTTTGTGATTGTACTAATTAATAGTGTGATTTTCTGAAGTTAGACTGTGTAGAACACACCCTTTACCAAGGTTCTTTCAAAGGAAAAAGGGATGATAAGCCTATCTCACTCCATATCTATCCCTCCTGATTTAGTAAAGTTTTCCTCAAGGCACAGATTAATTGACTGTTTAGCAATTAAAGAGAAACTGAAAGCTTTCAATGCACAGGCTGCCCTTCATTTATCAATACTACTGAGCCATTGGCTCCTCAGGATATGAGTGAACCAAAGTCAAAGCCTGAGGATGCCAACAAAGACCATCCTTCCCTGAGCAGAAGCTATAAAGCTGTGAACAAAATTTTCCAGGCATTGCAGCAGACCCACAGGTTGGGGTATGGCAAGGCAGAGATGACTCTGCAGCCAGAATCTAAACCAACAAATTTACCAGCTGCTTGGCTTTTAAGTGTGACTCTGTCAATCTTACAGGGCAATTTCATTGCAGCCTTCCCCCCCTCTTGTAATTAGTAGAAGTTTAATGTCTCTTACAATCAAACTAGAAATTCCACCTGCCAGTACAATACAATGGCCTTCGTTTTGGAATGTTTTGAAGCTTTTAAATGTTTTGGAATATCTTTGAAGCTTTGTGTCTCTTTGCCAGTAAATATAGTTAATGTGGACAACTAGGGCACAAAGCAATGTATCTTTTGGATCTTTTTGAATAATGAAGGTTTCATCAATAACCAGATATTCATGCAGATCCTTCCATTGTTACATTTCAGGGAAAACACATGCACACACATGCACATGTTAACTGTTTTAAGGGACCTGGGTTACAAGCAGGTTCTCATAGCACGGTTTCTCATGTGGATAAGCCAGGAAACAGAAATCAGGGACACCCTGCTACCACAGAGCTCTGCAGCTGAGCATCCAGTTAGAAAGGACCCCTCTTAGACAAATTTCATATTAGTAAAAATAACATATCAATAACAGCTTGAAACAGCTTGTAAAAAGAAAAAAAAAATCAAAACCAAAACCCTCTAAAGTGAAAAACAAAGAAATAACCAAGAATACACCATGGACAACTTTTTAAAATTCACAAGCAGTACTATGCTCTTCATGTTGAAAAACTCAATACTTCAGAACTGTTTACCCTACCAAGAGCCAAGAGAATAAGAAAGCATGTACTGCACCTCTGAGCTCTGCTAGCCCAGGCAAGTATATGATGCCCCATTTTCAGTCCCACAGGGTTCCCTTGACAGCCAAATAACTGTATTAAGCTTTTCCACAGAACAGTCACTGGAAACACCACAGCAAAGACTGCAGCAGGCATTTCGATTGCTTGATTCCCAGTTTCCCTGGACTGACCAGTGGCTCTGCAACCTGCCTTCTCCCAACACACAATGAAGATTGTTGTGACCTTTTCAGAGGCTGTTTACAAACCAGTAAAAATAGAAAAGTACTCATCAAATAAACTTCATTACTCTCCAAGCCTCTTAAATAAATTCTTAATAATTTTAAGAGTTCTTTAATGGATTTAACTTAGACTACAGATGCCGGAATGATTTTTGTCTTTTCTTCTATATCCCTTTTACACAGTTCTCTGTATCCACAAGTATCAGCAGCACACTTGCAACCTTTTACTTAGTTTAGTGCTCAGTGTCCTGTGAGTGTTCTGCAGGCCCTGAGCCTGAACAGCCCAGAGCTGCAGAGCCAGGGACACCAAACATTCCCACTGGCTCAGGAACCCAAGGTCTCCTGGCAGGACAGATTCTGGAAACTCGAGCTGAGCCCAGCCCAGCCCCAGCATTGGGCTCCCTTGTTGGATCTGGGCTGTGTAAAGTCTATAACTGGTGTGTGTGACTGACGGGGGTGCATTTGCCACGCTGGCACCTGGGGGAAGTGGATGCATCAAACAGGATTCTGATTAAATACTGAGGTAAAGACCCCAAAACCCTCTTAACCGTGTCTGGCTTCATTTTCCTAACACCAGGAAAAGGCATCACAATGAGGAGAGGGCTAAGGGGTGGTACAGAGGGGCTGTGCAGATCAGGGCACCAACAGGAAAGGGCAGGGGGAGTGATTTGGGACCAATGGGGCATCGAATAAGGGAGAACATTCTAGGTGAGATACAGATATGGATAAAGGGGTGGGATGGCAAACAGGCCAAGTGGGATAACAGAGCCAAAATGCATCTACATAGAGTCTTGGGGCATCCTGGGGAGAAGCGTTTCCCTAACTGAGGAGGATTACACAGCCCTAGGGACCGCGTGGGCCCCCACAGAATCCCAGTTCACAGGCCTGCTGGCCTCCACATTCAGGCTCAGTGCTGGCAGCTGGAAGTCCCAGCTCCACAGCCAGCTCCACCCTCCACAGGCAGAGATGGGTGGCACAGTGGGGCCTCTTCAAGGAGAGGCCCGTGCTGGTCAGGGCCAGTCCTGCCACACTTCCAATAGGAATTGGGATGGGATCTCCCTGTCTCTACCTTAGCCCATGAGCTTTTTTCCATCTTCCTCCCCTGCTGTCCCACTGAGGAGGAGGAGAAGTGAGAGAGTAGCTGGGTGGGCAGCTGTAGCTGGCCAGGATCAACCATCACAGGTGACATTGTTCCACTGGATTGACAAGGGGAGATGAACAAGGGAGCATCTTCATGTAAGCTCCAAGAGAAACATTGGGGACCAGACTTCATACAGCCCACTCTGGCTGCTACAGGATGGCTCAAAGGCAAGAGGCACCAGCATAAAACACTCTTATAACTCCTGGAGGCTGCCTTTGGCAGGTCTGGAAAGCACAGGAAGAGAGCTACAGCTGTTCTGAGGCTTCTCTTTGCTTGCAGCTGAAATGGTATTTCTAAAAGGAAAGTACAGGGCTGCACTCCAGTTCTTCCCTTGAGGCACACATCACTGTTGAATTTTCACAGTGGCTCAGTTTTGTTTCCCCACCATCTCCACCATCCATTGAACATGGATTTCTTGCAAACACACACACAGCTTCCACCTGCTCTGTCAGCTTTTCCACTCTTCACATACTGCGCTAGAATTGTTCCCTGTGAAATCAGCTTTTAAAACCTTTGAGAGTACAGAAATGCAGAATGTGACAGTTCAGACAGCTGGAGCAGGTGAAACCCTCCAAACCTTCCCTTTCACCAAGATAATAGAGTACAAGCATACAATACAGCATTAAATGCTGGTTTGTTTTTTTTTTTCAAAAGCTCTGTTTATTTGTCAGACCTTCTGCTGAGAGGTTATCACCTCTCACTTGCCAGGGCCAAATAAAGTGGTGCTGAGAAGAGTAAGAGTTTGGTTCTCTTGGGAAATGCTTTTTGAAGCCACAGAGACTCAAAGTACACTTAAAAAAAGGAACCAACAAAAGATGGGATTCTGCTCACACCAGCAAAGCTTTCTGCACCAGAGAAACACACTGAGCAAACAAATTGGAAAACACAGAACTTATTTAACTCCCATTTCCAGACATCTTCTCCAAGGATTGGAGGGAATCCTTCATGGTCCCTAAGTGCACTTAAACTCCAGAAATGCTATCTCTGCCTTACTCAAAAAGTGATCATAAAAGTCTGGGGGTTTTTTTCCTGCCATTCCAACATTTCCAGAACATTTCGGCATCTTTTCCCACAGAGAACAGACCACAGACCCAGGGGGAGACAAAGGGCCAAAGGTGACATTCAAAGGAGCACACGCTGAGGCTTGGCTGTGTCATGGTCCACAGGCCTGGGAACAGGTCCCAGGCAGCGTGGATGAAGCAGGAATGCTACAGCAGTTTTGTGTCCTCCACCATTCTGCAAAGCAACCAACACCTTGGAGCTGTGGACTGAAAGTCAAGAAGAAAAACCTGCCTTGGTGGTCATTTTGTTTCTTCCAATCCCCAAAATTTATATTCCCTCCTTGAAGGCTATTTGAGGTATTTTATTGCCTGGCTGAATAGCAAGCAATCCAGAATTTGGTCACCTTTTCAAGATAGTTAGGATTGCAGCACTGCTATCAATACAAACCTCTTTCTATGCTGAGGGATGTATTGATGGCTCCCAGGAGCAGCCACTGCTTCCCAGAGAACTTCAGAACATCTGCTGAGTGGCTCTGGAGCAGGATTTCATTTGCAGTGCTGCCCACTGTGCCACACCTCAGCAGCTGCCCTGGCCAGGACTGAGAGGAAAACAAAATGTTCAGGCTGAAATCTGAATTCAAGATGGATTAATTCAATGGATTTGAATTTAAAAACGGCATCAATAAAGACACCAAGAGCCAAAACTGACATAAATGGGGATTCTTTTGCAAGTACCTAAAAGAGATTAAATTAACATATCAAAGGTGCTTTAAAACCAAATAATTCTAAAGAAAAGATCATGTTAAATTCTGTTAAAATGCTTCAGCCTCTCCCCAATAAAAAGTGCCAAAACCCTTCAATATTTCTTCAATTTCCCCTCCCTTACATTCATTTTACCCTCTCCCTTTTCCGTGCATCAGACTATTAGTCTGCTCAAAAAGCATTTTTTCCTTCCACAAATGTACCATTTCCAAGTTGAATTGAAATCTCATTTAGACTTTCAGGAGAGCAAAATACCCCACACTTCTGAGCTAAGAGACATCTTACATCAACACCAAGATACATTTTTCCAGAAAGACAGTGGGACTAAAAGGAGGTGAAAAAGAGTGGCAACAAGTCAGAACTTATGAATTTGAGAAAGGAGATGCGACAGCCCTTGGAAGCACCAAAATGGTTATCAGACCCCTTCATGAAGCAACAAACAAGCACAGGTTTCAGTGCCTCACAAATGGGATCTTCTGTGAAATCACCTTGGAGAGTAATGGATTTACAGAGAGAAGGAAAACTGGAATTGTAGAACAATAACTGTCACTTTGAAACTCTTTATTTAAAGGCAATTTAGCCTGAAGGATCCAAACAAGTTCATGTTTTCCAAAACAGCCCTCCCTTCATCCTGTTTGCTTCTTCATGAAGTGCACCCCTTTCCCAAACCTTTAATTGTAGCTACAAACTCCTTGCTTTGAGGAGCCTGAACACAGCACAGGCTTCAGAGAGCCACAGGTGTGGAGAGGACCCAAGCTCCTTCCAGCTTACATGTTCTGGCAGCCAGTCAGACAAAAGAACCACTACAACTGCCCATGTTCCTGCCATTCCAGAGTTCACATCATGGCATTTTTTGCACTACACAATTCACACTGCAACTCCAGCAAAAGCAGAGTCTACCAACCTTCACTGTCAGCTTCCCTTCCCAGAAAGCCAGATTCACTGAGGGCAGGAAATGTTTCCTTGATCTGAGGACAGGAACCACTAATTCGAAGCTGCTGAAAGGATCATCCATTCCTGATCCAGTCTGTGTGAGATCATTCCAGGCTGGCTTAGCTCTACACCACCTTTTTGGGGAGAGTCACAAATGGTATCACCCAATTCTGAGTGGGAAGATTTTCAATACTTTCATCGATGAGGACATGGAAAGAGTCCTGGTGATGCCAATTTTCCTGCAAAGAAACTGAGTCTGCTCTAAGCCTCTCTCTCCAGTCCCCTCCTTCCAGGGAGCAGGGAACCAACACCCCAAAGGCCCCAGATCAGTTTCTAGGAGACTTAATCTTGGTTAATGCAGAGGCTGAAGGGGCAAAGGGCAAAACTGCAAAGAAAATGAGTCTTCCTTATCACCAAGCAGTTCTCTTCCATGCAAAGAAGGGTGAATATAGTACCAAGCCAGTGTTTCATTGCAAGACAGCCTGAAGAACTCGACTGTCAGACTGGGTGCCATCTCCATAGTTTTGAGGTGCATTTCTCAAATGTCTGTATGCTGATGTTGCCAGCAATCAGGAATTCTCTAGGAACAAGTGTACATCCTAAACCCTTCCTTCTTTTCTCCCTTTCCATGTCATCCTTCTCTCAAACAGCATGTTATTCTTGTTTCTACTTAACCAAGGTTATTGAGATACTTGTTTTGGGACAGAGAAGCCATTAGCAAACGTCACTTAGAGGATGAACCCAAAAATATGTTTGTTTTGTTGGGGTTTTTTTTAAAACAAATTACATAATTTCCCATAGCACAGAGGGAGGCCAAAAAGAGAACATCTGTAACTCTGAGACCACACAGCATTTAACAGACACAGGTGCACATCCCACACAGGCAGCCCTATGAAACTTCCAAGAATCAGCCAGAACACTGAAATACTTAGGAAGAGACAACAAACACTTGTCACCCCAAGTGCAGGTGGGGTACCAAGTCCCTTTGGAAGCAGGAAGCAAGAGCATGAGCCACCCCACCTTACAGCAGCGTGCATTTAACTGTTAGCGAGGTGCTAACGCCATCCTCAAAGGGAGAGCCAGGCTGCTCCTGCCGCCCGGTGATGCCAGGAATTTTGTGGAGCTGCTCTGGCACCCGCTGGCCATCTCTGGTATTGCTCCTTACCACAGTTGGTTTAACCACTTCTCTAACTGGGAAGGCCCCTGCATGAAAAACAGCAAACAAAAATCCCAGAGGCCCTGCAGTGGTGCCTGGACAGACATTAAACACGCACCTATCAATGAGACACAATAATAGCAGGGCAAATAAAACCAAAAGCTACCCCTGAGGGTTTTCCATCCTATTGATTTTTTGGCTGCTTAACTGCAGAGGCTTCTGAGAAATTCTCATCCAACCTCCCCTGCTCCATATGAGCAGCTGGTCTGTCCTCCTCATTCTCTTCATTGCTCCCAGACTTACCAGGATTAGATTAGAAGGGAGGATCTATCCCATTTCCAGCCTCTTTCTCCAGACAAAGGAGGGGACACAGTTTAGTCCTCGACTGGCTGAGACCTTGGCTCTGCAGATAAAGTTTTAAGGATTAGAAAGTGCACAGCATTGTCAGCAGCTCTCAGGTGAGGGCAATTTTTGACCAAGGAGCCAATTTTGACCAATTGCTTGCAGCTGTCACAGCCACAGTGTCACACAAAGCAGCTGCTTGGGGGCTGAGGACAGGGTGACCTGGCTGTCCTAACTCCAAAGCAGGAGACCTGCAAGAACTCAGCCCCTGCCACCAGCTGGCTGTCACTGAAACAGATTCACAGAATCTATGTGTCCGTGAGAACCAAAGATGAACAAAATGCTCTTAAGATCCCCCTGCTCTTCCTGCTGCCAGATTCTCTCCCAGTCCCCCTCCTGAAGCAGTTTGTGGTGCACAGGAATGATGGACACAGGCTATGCCAACTTTACAGGTACAAGGGGCAGAAATGGCAATTCCCAACACCACCATTCCCCACATCCCAAGAGTGCAGCAGGATACTCCCCCTGCTCTTTCACCAGTCTGGGGCTTCTGCTTCAGAAGAGAGGGCTGGGATCAGACACAGGTCCTTGCAGGACCAGAACACCCCTCCATCACACCTTGCTTTTGCCCAAGCCAAAGCCTGCCCGCACCCAGTGACAGCAGGATTGCCTAAAAACTGACACATCAGTTCAGCCCCGTTTGGTGGCTTGAGTACAGACCAAGTGTTGGCACTTATTTTCACAGCAGAACTGATAACAAATAAAGCCCAGCAGTAAGACTGTGATTTACTGTCAGTTAAAACCCTCTGAAGACTGAAAGCCTCCACCTGCTGCCCTTCTGCCTCCAGTTCCCCCAGCCCAAGAACATCTCTTAAGCTTTGTCCACGTCTCAATGCCCTGCACTTCCAGATAGTGCTGCAAACCCAGTGCAAGCCAACCTGTGGACAAACCAATGGACACGACTGAAAGGGAGGGAGACAAGAAGTCAGTAAGAACAGATGCTTTACAGAACAGCATAATCTTTTAAGCTGCCTTCCCACTCCACTAGAAATCTGCCTTCTACAAGCAGCATTTCATCTTTAACCACCACCTGAAGCTACCTAAGGTCTCTCTCAACAAACACCACAGGACAGGTATTTGGTAAAAGAGATGTATATTTATTCACTTTACAAAGAGGATGGTATTTAGTTGCAACAGCTCCATTTATAGACAAATATATTATTGTACATTATAGTGGTGAATGGCTCAAACCTTTACCTTGTTTTGCTCTTTAAAATGTGTTTGCACCACTTCAGCTTCCATTAGCTGAGCAAATAGCTGTCCTTGTTCTGCCACTGAGAGATTAAAAATCCATTAAAAAGGTATAGCTCTGTGCTATGTATTCACAAGCATTCACCTTCTCCTTTCCCTGTCACTCCCCTGTCCCCACCCAACTCGACATGGTCTGTCCTCTGGGTTAGCATTATACTTATATACAGCCTCCATTAAAACAAAATTAGGAGCCAGTGGTAGTTCTAATGTCCTTTGAAAGCACAAAAAAAGTCATTGATTTGTACATATAAAAGTCTTGAATTCAAATTTGTTTAAAAAAAAAAGAAAAATCCATTTTTAAGTCGAGTTGGCATTTACATATTGCCAAAGTATGGCTAAGCCAATGAAAGGGGGAAAGAAAAGAATTTCAGGAGAGAATTTAAATATTACAAAAATATCTTTTTTTTCTTTTTTCTGTTTCTTTTTTTTTTAAAAAAAATCAGCAGGATGCCCATTTGCTATTGGCTAACTGAAGCATGGAAAGAAGGTACAGACCAGTTGTCTTTGATCCTTGAATATTTGAAACAAATTCAATGTAAAGCTGAACCAAGTTTCCCACACAAACAGCAGTGGCAGATTTATTGAATTTGAGATACAAATGCATGTCCACATGACAGGCATAATCTGACCAGGAGGTGGAGGAAATGTTTCTCTAAGTAAGCGCAGGGAAGGAGGGCGAGAGAAGGCTGGCACGGTTAAACATTCTGGATTCAGAAATGCAGTGCCCCACAGGTGCCTCTGCATACAGGCTGTGCAATGCTCTGCACTCCTGATATGCAAGTGCAGCATCTTTCAGCAACAGGATCCAGAATCAAAGAGCTTGGTGGCCCACTTGTTCAAACCGCTAAAATTACTCTGTCGTGCTGTTATTCCTCTTCACTTTCGTTTTCTGGCTCCAAATCAGAATCACCATTGATTTCCTTTTCAACAGTCATGTCTTGTTCATCAGATTGCTCCTCTTTTTCTTCATCTTCATCCCAGTTTTCCTGAGGAAAAAGTAAAACAAATGTTTGAACCTTTGTCAGTCACACCACTTCTGCTCCAAGCAAATGGGAGAAGATCTGGTCCAACTCCACTTACATCAGAGTCTTTATCTGCTATCATCTCATCATCTGAGCCTTCCTCCTCCGAGGACTCTGCAAAGACAGAACAATCCCTCAGTCTGGGGAACAGGCTTTAAAATGTCATTGTGCAAAGTCCAGTCCCACATGCTGCCAAGTCTTCAAACTGTGCTATTTCCATAGCAGAACTAATTCTACCTGGAGATGAGGTAACCAACAGCCATTCACACCAGGCCACTGCTGTTACCAATACACAGGGTGAAGATGCAGTAGGAAAAAGGCCAAACTGGAAGTGTGCACTCACACACATGGACATTCCCCTCTCTGGTGTCCTGCTGACTCAAATGTAGCAGTGCCTTCACTGTATCTACCTTAGCACTAGGGCAGGTAGCACTAGAAATTTTAGGTTGCCAGGTGAGTTAAAGCAGCACACTCAACTTCCACTTCACTGATTTCTTCATTTGTGAAGTAAGGCTGGAGGGATTAAAGGAATGGAAGGGAAGGGAGGAGTAACTAACTACAAGATGTCCACATCATTACCCACTGATTTTCCTGGCATGGACATCTCACAAAACCCCTCTCTTGGTAAGTTACACTAGTAGGTAAGTACAGGAGCATGATGAACAGCCATCAAGTGAGGGCTGTCATGTGAATTCAGGAGCTGAGCTACACTTAACATACAACACTCACCGTCCTCATAGACCAGCTTTGCAGTCTGATTAACCTCAGGTACCTCCTGACCTGTTTGTGATGCTGCAACCTGAACGGAATTTACAGATTAGCTTTAGAATAAGTAATATATTTCAACCTTAAAAGACAACAAAACTCCTAACAATGTAAATGAAATCTACATTAAGGGTAGCACACATTAATTCACTTACAGTGCTGGTCTAACAGCCAAAAAAGTACAAATGACAAAGTAAAATCAGAGAGGTAACTGGTCCAAAGTGGCCCAGTGCCTCCTATTTATTCCTCTTTAAAACTGTGACTGAGCAGACGCATTTGGCAGGACAAAGCACTCCCAGTGAGCAGGGACTGACAGGACAGTCCATGCATGGACTGCTCTGAGCATTATCAGTGTCCCTGAACAGCAGCTGCATTAAAGTGCCCAGGACAGATTCTGTCAGATGCAACCCCAACAGGAAGTGAAGTCTGCAAACAATCCTCCTGCACATCCCACGTTGTGTAGGTGAAGCTCACCTGGGTGACGAGAATGAAGAGTCTTCCATGGAGACGGGAAAGCTTTTGCAAAGTTTTTACTCTGCTCTCCATCAACTGGTATAACATTCCCAGCTGAGGAATAAGGTCTGGCAACTTGGGAGAAGAGATGGATGGAAAAAAATGAGGCTGTTAACAAACACACCCCAAATGATTTTGCTTTTTTTTTTTAAACTACTTTTTTATGTCTGGGGCAAGCAACACTTGTTTATATTACTCTAGACAGAAGGGAGAGCCTGCAGCCTAATCCATTAACACTTAGCCATGTTTAGAAACACCATCTACTTTTAAAGCACGACAATTCTTAGACTCCTTTTCTTTCCACAGTCCCTGCCACACACAGGGGTGAAGCACTGTTTAGAAAGCTGTGTAAGTGGGAGCTGAACACACACCAGAGTCTGATGCAGCCTCAGCAATGCGTGCAAGCTCTGCTGTTCAGCAATCCTACAAATAGCAGAAAGGACTGACAGTGCCCAAATGTCTTTTTCTTAACCCAGCAGGAGTGCTGTACCCATCAATTGTAAGGCAAGGCTGGACTTCAATCCAGAAGCTACAGGATTGCTCCTTACCCTGCCAACTTTGGCACACCCTTACCCTATAAATCTGGCCAGGCCCAAGACAGTCTCAATACGAGCATTACAAGAACAAAGAAAACTTAGTTCTGTAGGACCTTGTGAAAGGCTAATTACTCTTTGGCAGTAATTTTGTTCCCTCTCACAGGTGTGACATAACTTATCTTGGTTTGACTGTGGGATGGCTATAATTATGTCAGGAATGACTGAGACAAACAATTTATTAGCAATGTGCAGTAGGTTCAGCAGAAGTGGTGTAAGCATAGCTCTCTATACATTGATTTGGGCACTGCCATATGCAGAGTGCAGGAGACAGATTCCTGAAGAAAGACAATGTTTATTTAAGCATTTAAATCTGGGTTTATTTAAGTGCATTGGCATGAATGAAAAATACTTACTGTGGAAAGGTAGGATGCATGTAGAGTAAAAACAGACTTCAGCCATCGAACCATTAGTGAGGCACTGGAAAAGAGAAATAAATTATATCCAAGAGATACTGCCTGACAGACACCCATTTCACATTCTAGATGCTAAATAGTTCTATAGAAAGTGTTCCTCTTTAATTAATGACAAGACAATGCAGATGGAAATGTAAAGTTTGGCTATCCACAGGAGGTATGTAAGTTATTTGTTAGGAAATGAACAAACATTTCAGTGAGGGACTAAATTTAAACTAGGCAAGCTCAGGGATCTGTGCTTCTGAAATCTTTTATGGATGGTCTCAATGAATAAAACCATAAAAGTATGCTACATTTTTCTCCTTGTACAATGAGGGAATTTATATTTAGAAAAAATTAACCCAAACCAACTTAACCCCCACAACTCAGCACAGCCCTTAAGCTGTCCTTATGGCAACATAACAAGATGAGGGGGAAGCTGGTTTTGTTATTAACCACGCTAAGAGATGTCTAAATATATTTGATATTTAAACAAGCTCTACACCTGAGAGTTATTTTGCTTATTGATCAGGTTTATATTGACCTCAATGTAAACGTTTGGGGTCTTCAGTTACATTCTCAGGGTTACACACTCATTTCAGGTATCCTTTTCCCTTTTCATTTTACTTCAGACATCCTGACAAAGCACTGCCTTAAATGTTTTAAGTTCCTCTTTTCACTCACAATGAGGTGAGTTTTTACCTCCAGATGCTGCAGTTGAATTGTAGTTACTATGGAAATCTATCACATACATGGTAGGAGGGACCATAACACACACACATGAAAAGTTTTAGGTGAATTAAACTGTAGCTGAGTTGTCTCTTACCTGTATGGGTTGCCCTGCAATCTCTTTGTAAGCTGAAAGGACAAAAAAAACCAGTCAGCAATAAGTAACAAACATAATGAGTTTAAAACCCCAACATTAGCTCCATCTGATGGCCCCAATACTGAGGCAGAAAGTTCTCCAGACATTTGAGGTTTGCTAGGATTAACCACTGCCAGGCTCCAGAAAATGACACTGCTGGCACTGCCACCCTCTACACAGGCTGGTGACTTGCATAAGATGGGTTTCAGTATCACAAGAAAGCTGAACTCTTAACACGCAAAATACCCATCGAAGCTTAAACCTGGCAGGAATAAGTAGGAGGAAACCACTTCTTTTTCATCTCTATTTTTCTGCTTAGTAGAGCAGTTGTTACAGGGTGGACAAATCAGGGAAACAAGTGAAGGAAGTATCAGGTAAAGACCATTTCACACAATAAATCTCAAGCTTGGGAGAAGACAGTTACACAAAGGTCTGACCATCCACTGAGATTATAAATGCTTGTACTTAGCTTCCATGAGAAAGGTCCCAGGGAAGAAACACAGCATCTAATGAACATAAGCCTAAGGAGGTGCTGCAAGATCAAACATTCAGCACCAGACCATCTGCATAATTCAGTTAAGATCAGTACCATAAATAAAAATGAAATCTTATTTGTGGTGGGCACATTACAATACAAAAGAACCTGAACCATTAATTTACATGACAGAATGTCATTCACATAACAAGTGCTACTAACCAATGTTTGGTCTAAAAACGTAATGTCCAGTCAAGGCTAATCACTAAAATATTTCTGTCCAAATAAAGTTTATTTTATCATTGAGGTTCAAAAGCCAAATCCCTTTTACAATTACTACTAAGTGGTGTTCAAAGTTTAAGTATAGCAAATGGACTTTCTGATGCTTTAAATTATCGTCCATGTTAGTAGAGAAAAGAAGATGGTGATTGATTGCCATGGACTAAACAAGCTTTTGCTTAATCTCTTCCCTTTCTTCTCCTACACGATCATTTAAGATGGTAATACATGATCTAATGCTTTCCTCCTAGCTTTGACAGTGACACTTTCATTAAGAAAGTGATCCTTTCATTAAGCTTCAGCCAGAAAAAAGTGTATCAGAGATAAATTAAGAAACATTTCAGTCCTCTTACAGTACCAAACCTATTTCAAAAATAAAGAGACATATCCTGGATTTTTAGTAGTTAGAAGGCAAATCATATGGTTTGTGTGACAGTACAAGAAGTGCAGGCTCTCCTACCTCATGGAGCAGTGGAATGACAGCATGTATAGGCATTCTGGCTACTGTGTTCTTTACTATACTTTCTTTTCTTGTGTTAAGCACTTTCTGTTAAAATGAAAAAATATGATCAGAGAATAATTCAGCTTTAACATATATATGAGCAATCAACAAAATCAAATGTTCTTGGCTGTAAATCTCTCCCTACTCCACTACCTTTGTATGCTGAGGATAATGAGCAAAGATTTGCTATGAAAAGGAGTTTCATTTTCCAAGTCAGCTAATTAACATAATAAAGACACTCAATAAACCCATCTAAAACAATCTACCATTGCCCCTAGCCCACCTGCCCCATGGTATAAATTATGCATTACAGGCACATGAAAATCTCCTTTGATATTTTGTTTGACCTCCATAAATAAATGCCTTTCACCAGCATCTGTGACAAGAAATTCCTACACAGCATCAAATTCTTAACAGTTCCCCACCCCAGTACTGTAATGGCCTACTAGTCCAAATGCAAAGGTAAGCTTTTCAAGTGAAACTTGTCATCAATTTATTTTCAAACAGCACCTGCTTGAAAAATGTACCCTCAGAAGACTAAGCACAGATTATGCTCCAGTCAAAGCTAAAGGGCTGCATTGGCAGCATCACTTGTAAAACATCTGAACTGTGATATAACAAATTTATCATAAACAAAGTGCCTCAAAGTTCGTGGACTGACTCAGAAAGCCAGGCAGAACAACAGAAAAGTAACACTACTACTGTAATTCATAATAGCACTGCCTTGAGCAGCAAATCAGCAAAAAGCAGCTGGCAGAAACAACGGGTTCTGAACTGTTCAGCCTCCCCAGCTCTCAGGAAGGCTCCCCATGAGTCCCAGTGAACAGACTGAGGCTGCAAGACTTACATTTAAGATTTCTGCATCATTGCTTTCCAAGCCCTGGACCAGCAGCACGGCAAAGCTGTCTGTTTGGGGAAGGCCACCTGGAGTTTTGACTTTGCTCACATCAATATCCAATGCCCCGAGGCGCTCCTCGATGCTCTCCTGCACAGGGAAATAGGGCAGTGTTGTGTCAGTGCAGCTCCTCACAAGCATCAGCTGAAAGCAAAGTACCTAACTTAGACCATTCCCTCTAATTCTGCTGGAAAAGAACGCAAAATTTGTGTATCCATTTAAATGTACTGACAGAAAATAGCATGAGACAAGAAAAGCAGATGAAGTTTTGGCTGCAAAGGACTGATATATCTTGGCATAGGCAGCAACACGTGTGTGACAAAGTTCTGCAACAACCTGGCAAACCCACAGGCAAGGCACAAAGGGCTTGAATGAAGGAAACGTTTTGAGCATGGGGAAGTCTCTTTCATACAAACAGATGGTATCATTAACCTTTCTTTCAAAGCAAATTCAAGTTCCCCTAAAGAAGATATTACAATGATTTATGATTCTAGTTTCTCCATTCTTGCTGAACACTCAAGAAGCAGCCCTTTACCTCTGTCTCTCCTGGTTTCCTCTTGTTTTTCTTTTTCTCCTTCCCCGAGGCTGGAGTTTTGACAGCTGTACTGTGTCCTGGAATGCCAGGCACTAGAACTTTGGTGTCCGAGTTCACAACAGGTGTCTTTACCTAGTACACAGAGAGAACCACAGTTCCACATGAATTGCCAGTATCTGAGCTCTCTTCCAATTTAAAATATGGATTTTGTTCTGTGACTCTCACACAGATGGTAAAACCAGCCTGACACAACCCATTTTCTTGACATAAATATAACACAAACCCAATGTATTTAAGAGAATGAATAACATCGAGAAACAGATAGCTAATTTTCATAACTAACTAAAGCAATGGAATCACCTGTGAATCACTTTTCTTACAAACTTTTGTAGTAACATTCACAGAACTGTATCCAACAACAAATATTTGGATGTTTGCTGGCAATAGATGCCACTTGTGCTAATGGTTAGCTGCATAAACCACATGCAGACTAATCTAGCATCCACAGAAAGGCAGTATCTGACCAAGAAAAGCAGCACAATGTAACAGCCAAAGGTAGTCACTGTTTACTTCAGTCCCAACTCTTTTCTTCTTCTTGGCATTGCTCGGACACAGAACTCAGCTGTCTGAATTAGGCTGTGACCCCACTGACTAAAAGAGACACCTTATTTTATACCAAACAAGCTAAGGTATCATCTTCAACGAACACAAAGCAGATAGAATTTTGTATTTAACAACCAAATGCTCCCCTGACTCACAGAGAATATAAGGCAGTATGCCACTTCCAGAATACAAAAACTGCTACCCACTACTTCCAGAACACATCTTTAACCAGAGCGTTTCTATCCAGACCATTTTTTGAAAGTACCTCTGAAGTGATAAAAATATAATCTATTCTAGTGAGCAAAGCAACTTGCAACTTCCAGAAAGTTTATTTTCTGCACCAAGAATTTTGTCATAGAACCTCAATGGTGATAAAACACTATCCCCTTGGCTCACCACACTCATGACTGACCTTCTCCCCACATGGCATGCTCAGACAGCCAAGAGAAATGTGTCTTCACTGGAATTCAGCAAAAAGCGAAACCAAGATGGGTATCATCACTGCATGCCAGGGAGCCCCTACACCTGTCCCTGCAGCTCAGCCCACCTATCCAACAGCTCCAGGACTGAGGAATCAGCACAAAACCCTGCCTGGCTGATGGAGCACCAGATCTGGTAGGTAACTGAAGGGTCACAAAAGCACTGCTGTCTGCTTACTGATACTCCAAGCATTTCAAATCTTCAAGGCCCTGAATATGTTCAGTGATTAAGAACTACACACCCTGTCTCTAAACACCCAGGGGATCCTGCTGCATGAGAGGAAACAGTGGCAAGTGTACACTTGCCACATTGTAAGTGCCAAGCTCACACTCCCAGGTCCCTGTAAGCAGGAACACATGAAGGCCACATCAAGAAAGAGCAAAAAGGACTTGCCCATTAAGGTTCTGCTACATTCAATATATTTAAATACATTTAAAATTTTAAATTTATTTTATTTTATTTATTGAAACAATAAATTCCACATTCACCCCAAACCATGAGGGTCAAAGAGGCTGTACAAACCAAGAGACTCTAAGGGCAGGACTGACCTAAGGCAGAAAAACCTGCAGAAGGCCACTGTGTACTCTTGCATGTGGCCAGGACACACAGCAGCCACAAAGATCTCTTTACCACACCTGCCTGAGTGCTATGGACATCAGCAGCTGCCTCTGCAGCTCTGAACAGGTCCATCCAGAAATCCAATTTCATTTTAGGAGAGCAGTGAATTCTGCCTACCTCGTTTCTGAAATAAAACAAGAGAAGCAACAAAACCACATTTCATGCAAAGCTCACCTTTGTTAGAGCAGCATCTGTTTTAAGTGACAGCACTTTCTGGATGTCCCGTACCAAACATATGTGGGATTCACTGGTGTTCAAAGACTAGAACAGGAACAAAAGCAGTTAATATGTTTGACACTCACACCTGTGATTCATTATGCTACTGAAAGCTGAGAACACATTCCAGTGGTATACATTAGAATGAGATTTTTTTCACTCTAGAATAGCAGCTCCTCTGCATATCTGCCTTTTGTTACCAGATCTCTATACTCTCCAAAGAAGTTTACACAGGCAAACTGGAATTGTATTAAAACCAGTTTCAGTAGCCTAGCTCAGCAACAGCTGAAATGGCAAGAAGCAGTCAGCAATGATGTTAACCTGTTCCCCAACTGAAAAAATAGAAGAATACAAACACTTTTCCAAAGAGCTCTGGGGCAACAGTTACAGCTCCCAAAACAAGGGCAAAGAATATGTTTTGTATTGTTATATAATTTCAAAACAGTAAAAATAAAAATAATAAACTCAAAAATTTATCCACTGAAAGCAGCACACAGTCCATATTACAGAATCCAAAACCTCTCTGGTAAGTTTTACATACCACTTTCTCTATGATGGGCTGTAAGGAGTTTCCATACACCAGCAGCAGAGACTGTTTGTCTGTGCAAAATGCAGCTGCTAGAATAGGGACTGGTTTCGGCGTGGAGTCTCCATCATTCCCAGGTGTTGCTATCTGGATAGTACAGTTTGATGTTAAGGGTTTTTTGCAATAACTGGGGAAATAAAAAAAAAAAAGGAATTAAAAAATTCCAAGATGTTTGGCTTGAACACTTCAATATCTTGCACATCTAAGCATCTTTCATTAGCAGATCCTCAGCAAACTCAACCATTTGGCACCTTTTACAGATGGCTGAGATGAGGCAAAGACACACAAAATCTGGGTTAAAGACACACAAAATACTAAAGTGCAACACAGCCCCCAACAAGTGAGTTCTCCAAAGTTGTGCCCAGTAACCCAGGATAAAACAGCAGCAGCAGCTGGAACCTGGTTCACAAGCATATACAAGAGCTCAAAGGCAGCAGCACAACAAAACTGAGTTTTGCCTTGCAGTAACCCCAGACTGCTCCCAAAGACACCCACAAGTTGAATCCTAACTTACCCATTCAAGATATGTTCAAATAAATGCAACTGCCCATCTCTGCACACAACTGCTAATTTCACAGGCTGAAAGAAGGCACAGAAACAGAGTTTCATTAGACCAAAGGAAAACCCTCCTGGAAGTTCAGGACATCAAGAGACAGTTGTAAGGCCACAATTTGACTTTTTTCATTATTTAAAAACATTACACTAGGTAATGCAGAAGATAAAAAGGATAACTCACAACTGTACTTCAGTATTATATCCTGAGTTAAACAGTTTGCACAGTAGCAGACCCACAGGTCTGCAAAGACATTGTGAATATGCTTAGAGGAAAGAAACTGAGGTGCCTCCTCTGGAAAACTAAATGATGGGGTACATTAGAGAATACTCTCCAATACAAGCAGGAAGAGGGAACTGGAAACATTAGACAAATATAGCATTAAATACTGCCTTGAGAAAAGGAATTTAAAGACAGCAGGAGAAAAATGTTTTAAATAATTATGGAAACAGTTTGTGAACATTTTCACATTCACGCATTTCTCACAAGGCAACTACTTCAGAAGACTTGTGCTTGTTAAAACTGAGAGACTTGGCAAATGCACACAGTTACTTTACTCATTCAAGGCTAGTTCATTTCAAATGCAGTTACACTGCCAAAACCACTCGAAATCAGAAAAAATACAGGACCATACCCAAACCAGATTTTTAGAAATCATTTCTTTTGTGTTTTTGTTTGCTGCCAAGTTTTAACAACCATTTTGATTACTAACTTATTCTCAATAGGAAACAACTGACATGTCCACCATCATGAACACAACTTTTGAAAAAAAACCCACTGAATTTGCACTTAGTAGCTTTGAAAAGGAGCACTTTAAACTACCACCTTTATTAATGCACCTGTAATAAACATCCTTGCACCCATGAATTGGCATTTACATCTCATCTCTGCATAACAGAACATAAATGCAAACCAAGCCTTCTTTCTCTACACCCTTAAAAGGAAACTAGTGTGATTAGTGAAAATGGTTGAACGTATTTGGTGACAAACTATTGCTCCTACCTCTTCTTTGACTTCTGATACAGTCAGGTCAACAAAAGCTGGTTCATCTGTTACTGTGAAAGACATCACAGCATTCTTTTCTTTCCTATCTGACCTGATCTGCCTGGAAGACACAAAAAGTACACATTATTTAACACAGCACAAATAGCACCCTCTGCACCAGACAAGCTTTATAAAGGCTGTAAATCACTAGTAAATGTGGTGGTATCTACCATATCCAAAAGCACCACGCTGACATTTCAGTGTTCAGCTTAGAAAATGTTCTAACTTCCAAGAGCAAAGTAACTCCCAAGTGGAACTGAGTAAAAAAACTTTGCATAAACCTTACAATATGTGCAAAGAACATGGAAGTTTATTACACAGTATGTTCTGGCACACACTAGTGATACAAATGGCAACTGGAAGCATGCTCAGACACAGCCAAGGAAAATCTCGTCTTCACTCAGCAATCAGTGAGTCGAAACCACCATTAAAGAGATCATCACTGCATTTTTCCAGAGTGCCCCTTCTGCATTACCTTGTTTAATCACAATCACTTGATGAGTCTATGCTCAGTACTGATTACAATCACAAATTATGAAAAGCTTACATACCACACACTCAATAATCGGTCGTGTATAGCTCCAGACAAGAAATAAAGTCCTGTAATTCCATCAAAGGGTTTACTTTCATTCATAGGTTTCACTGTGGTAAACATTAATGATGACACTGATGTAGCATGGCCTGTGAAATGCTAAGAGAAAAAACAGGAGCTTTCCATGATTGTTGTAAGCAGTCATATGGCAAAAATCAAAACATTAGTTAACAAAGAACATCAGGAAAGATTCGAGCGTTACTAAGTCAACAAGGACAGGTCAGTGATTTTTAACTAGTGATCAGTTTCCTTGCATTTCTGCATGTCAAGGAAGCTTTTTCTGACCTGCCAGATATTTATCAGCATTTTAAAATTAAATGGGGAATCAAAGGCAAATTCACTGGGACTAAATCCATGCAAAAGAAATCACATCAACCTGTACTGCTGTTACTGTCACAAAGCACTCCCCTCTGTCCCCCCAGTTTCACTTTCACCTTTCCAATGGAACTAGATTCACTTTCATTCTCAACTGTAACAATGGACATATGTGTGCTCATACACTAAATTTGGGCAACACACCACCCCCAGGGGCCCTCTGAAAAATGGTTCTTCAATGTGCTTTTGCAAATAGTGGTTTTGGTCATTACAGAATGCAGACATACATGGTAGCTGCCATGTGCCAGCAAGCCCACAGTAACAGCACATGTGTACACACTCACCTGACAGCAAGTACCAGGAGATTCAGAGACTATCCCTGTCCTGTCTGCTAGCAGGCAAGAGAACACGGCAGCATTCACGGATCAGCTAAAGCATGGCCATTTGCTCAATGTCTGAGCCCTGCTCAGAGAACAATAAGGAGTTGCTCCTATGCCTTCCAACTGTTTCAACAGCAAAACTGATAATGCCACCAGTTACATGAAGTTTAGAAAGCAAACTTGAAGGCTTTGTGGAGGGACTCATGTTAAAACCCATGCCAGCAGTAACTGATACGGTGGTGAACTGAGTTCTCCTGACATGAGGGTATCAGATAGGGACACAGTTAAAAAAAAATAAAGCATCCATCTTTCTCCTATAGCCTTAAGAAAGAATGCTGGCAGCATGCTTAGAAAAAAACCAAAAACTTAATGTCCTCATTCAGTTCTCAGCAAGTTGAAACCACAGTTTAGGGCACCATCACAGCAAAAATGTCCAGCAAATGCCAAAACTGCCAATTGTATCCTCGCACACAGTGGAATTTTTTAGATGTCAGATCAAGGAACACTAGATAGGGAGTGTCACCATTCAAGAAGAGCATGTTTTTGCATCTAGTTTAACAGAGGTACAGAAGTACTTACTCTGTAGACTTCTTTGGTCTCCAAGTCCCACAGTTTTATAGTTCTACCGGCTGACAGCAGCATTTTTCCATCTGGACTGATGCATAGACAGGTGACACTGCTGTTGTCGCCTTTCCACTTACTGGGATTGGGATGGAGAGTTTTTGTACAAAAGGAGAAAGATGGAGAAATAGAAAAAACAGTATTCGTTAGGATAATCTCCAAACCACCATGATGGAAAATTTAAGGCAAAATTTAAAAACCAGTAATGTAAGTAGTCAAAGAAGAGGTGAAAGCTATTCTGCTTCAGCACTTCGCCTTCAAATTAGTTAGCAAAAAAACACAACTCAAAAATATAAAGCTATTCAACACTGAACTGTTGACTTCTTTTTTAACATTTGCTTATTCTGTTCTGAATTCCTCTCAAAGTTTTCTGCTTCTGAAAATAGGATAAGAAGAGTCACACAATTTTCAAGACTTCTCTATTCACCAGCCCATTCAGAAAGGTCTTCTCAACACTAAAATTCAGAGTTTCAAAGTCTATTCAGTTACTGACCCTCCTCCCATGTCTCTGAATGTCACTGACAATAATAAACTTCACCTTAATGGTTCTATGGTTCAAAGTACTACTTAATACCAAAAAAAAAAAAGAGCAAAAAATATAAAGATGCTGCCATGAAAAGCCTGAAAGCACTTTGAAGGAATATCGGTCCTAATTTTTCCACAGGAGAAAACTGCAAGGAAAGCATTAACACAAACCCTTTACAGTTAGGACATAGCCTGCAACACACCACATTCTGACTGTAAACATCTGCTCTGGAAATACTCCCAAATAACTGTCACATGCCCAAGCAACACCTCTCTGTTTTCTAGAACAGAGATAATTTACTGTATCACTTTTGACTGAAGCTGAAAATTTTACAGCGCACAAACCTGAAAAACAACATTGCACCTTATAGAGAGTATAACAAGATTTTGTATTCTCTTCCATAGACAAAGTCATGACTAAGAATTGAAACCATTTATTAATGTAAACCAAGAAGGTATTTTTAAATTAATTAAAAAGAGAAGTCTAAACTAAACAACAGCAAAAATCCCTTGGTTTTTACTTTGGATACTCTTCATATAATTTGTACAGGAAAGAATTTTAAACAGGATCTCAAAAAGGATATGTTCAGAATGCCTCTAAAATAGTCAAGAGTATTTAAGACATGAAAAAGCTACAGGGAAACAAGAAGTCACCCAGAATGTTTCAGTCTACCTCTCTACAACACTTTGTCTTGCCTCTTCAGACTCTCTCTCTTCCTCAGTCCCCCTGCCAGAGGTTTCATGTGTGCTGAACACACCTCCTGAAGTGGTCCTGTGGAGTACTCCTACTGTAGTAAGAAAGTCAAACCTAAAACCACATGCTTTCAATTACCTTTCTAGCAGTCCATACCTCTGCAAGAACATGTCTAGAAGCTGGCAAAGTAAATTAAAAATAATTTAATCAGGAGCAACCATCCTGATTTCTCTGTGGATTACACAAATATTAATTTCTAGGTCTTGACAGGTCTTAAGGAATGCAGGCACTCTCATGCGTATACGGGGTATGAGCAATTATTGTGAATAATTTGTTCCTCCTGGTAGGTAAAATTTTAAGGGAACTGATTTATTCTTTCCAACTTGAGTTCTGTTAGGTATGACTCCTAATATTACCACAGAAAATTTTCAGGTAAAAACCATGTTACGTTGCTCATGTACTTTTAATCTATGCACAGGGAATGATTTTCTGTTGCCGTCTTCAAAATGAAAGAACACAATGCCTCACACTACATTTCATAACCACAGCCCTCAACTCCCCAGTCCCTGGCATGGGACAAGGGCAGAGGGAAACACTCTAGAAGTGTGACAGCAAAAACTGTCCCTTTTCTGAGAAAGCAGCATGGCTGGGACCCATCTCCAGTACTTGTACATGGACACTCATGCTGTGGGATACAAACTGGGTGAATGAGATGTCCATGGGCAGCTGCACAGCTCTGATCTCACTGGGCTCACAGAACAACAGTGGGGTGCCTTGCAAGACAAGGGCCTTTAGGCAGGCACTTCAGCAATGACAGCCCAGGAGGCAAAAAAAGAGGGGTTTCTTCACAGAAAAGTGCAGCATGAATGCATGGAACTTCCCTTTGTAACAGGGAAAGGGACAGAACATAAATACACAGAAAGAGATTCCAGGAAACAACAGGGAAGGTTATACAACAAATCCACCAGGAAACTATTTCCAGGCACTGAAAATCCAAGAAAGTTTCTGGGCACATCCAGCATAGAATTACAAATAGTAAATTATGCCTAATCAACCTGATTGCCTTCTTAATGAGAAAACTACCTTGGCTGAGGAGAGACATGTTTAAGTTGACTTCAGCAATGTTTTTGACAAGGTCTCAATTAGGATCCTTGCAGCCAAATTTGAGATATACAGCCTGAATGGATGGGCTCTAAGGGGAGTAAGATCTGGCTGCATCATTGAGCCCTAACAGTTGTGATCCCTGGTATGAAGTTCTGCTGGTGGCCAATCACTGGTGTTACTCCCTGAGGACATCCCAATACTGCCTAATATCCTCCAAAACTGCCCAGGTCTTCATCAATGTTCTCAAAACAGGACAGGATGCACACGAAACAACTTCACATTTCATCCCAAATTAGGGAGTGCAGTTGATATCCTGGAGGACAGGGCTGCTATTTAGGGGCATCTCTGCAGGCCTGAGAAGGAACAGGCTGTCCGAATCTCAAAGCTTAAGAGGAAAATGTAAATCCTGCAGGTGAGATGGAAAAATTCCAGTACAGTTTGGGGACAAATAGCTAGAAAATAGCTTTGCAGGAAATAAATTTGCTGTCCTCACAGTAAAGTTGAGCACGAGCAAGCAGCGAGTTCTTGTGGCCATGAGGTCAGGTGGGTATGATATGCATTAGCCAGAGTGCTGCCAGCAAGTCAAGGAATGGAACTCCTGCTCTGTGCAACTCCTGAAACTGCACCTGAGCACTCAGTGGAACAGGGTAACAAAGTCACTGACATGGGGAGTAAATCCAGTGCAGGGCCATGAAGGCACCTTAGGGACTGAGGCACATAATGGAAAGGGAAAGGTGAGGGAACTGGGTGTGTTCAATTCTAATGGAGAAGGCTAGAGGGAGATTTCACAGCCATATTCTGCCACTTTCCATAGGGTCTCAACAAAATACAACCTAAAGATGCATCTCTTTCCTAGGGACACCGAAGAGGCTACTGATGATGGGCTGCCTGCAGTGCCCATGTAAAATCAAGTGTGCTATAATAACAACCCTGGGAACATGGTTGGGAAATGTCACCAAAAAAAAAAACAAGATCAAGAGAAGGATCACTGGGCCATCACACAGTAGGCTTTTACTGAAGAAAGGTAGCCAGGATTGTTAATAGAAATCTTGGTTTCTTCTTTAAAGTTTAGAAACTATTTGACTTTATTACAAAAGAAATAAATGCCTACACCAGACATTTTGTTACTCTGCACTAAGCTCAATTTTGCTCAACAGTACTTTTAACAGGAGCAGCCTGCTCAGACAGCCAAGTGGAAGTGTCCCCACTGCACATCAGCAGCAAGCGAAACCAAGTGGGCGATCATCACAGCAAGGCCCTGTGAGCAAAGCTGGGTGCATGTAACAGGTTTTATTGGAATGAGGTCTTCCAGTATCTGCTCAAGGAATTTTTTTCTGGAATTTAGATTTTTCAGCATTTAGTGGGACTCTTAAGTCTTTCAGTCTCACTAAAAGTTAGCATGGCGGGAAGCAAATCCCTCTCAGAAGTATCATCTAACCTTTCCAATACAGAGAGGAATATACCCAACTATGACAATTATTCTTTCATCCCTTAATAGAACCACTTCCAGCTGCAGAAAAATAATAGCCAACAGTCACTTTGTGAGCTGGAAAGCAGAGTGCAGCATTTCCAAAACCTGCAGGGGAGAAAACACACAAAAACAAGTGTAAAATCATTCAAGCAGAAAGCAGCACTCCTCACCACTTTACTTTGCAGGTCTGTGTGTTCCATTCCACGATGTGTTTGTCGTCTGAACAGCTATACAAGCAGCAGTTGTCTTGATGCCATCTCACACAGTTTACTCGACTGTCGTGACCACCATCCTGCAAGAGGTAAGAGAGGGTCAGCTCACTGGAGCAGTCTTGACAACTGTCTTCCTGTCACCAACAATATGAACAAGGTGCCCTTTTAAGAACTAAATTCCAATCACTGGAATCTTGAAGATGTGTGTGCTTTAAAGAACATATATATACACAGTTATATAAATTGAAGATACTTCACATTTTGATACATACACGTAAGTATTTTGGCTTGGCTTATACAGCCTAGAGAAGAGGAGACTTCTACAGCTTCCTTCTCTCTGATGGACAGTGACAGAACCAAAGGGAATGGCAAGAAGCTGTGCTGGGAGAGGGGGAGTTAGGGTGGATATTAGGAACAAGTTCTTCACCCATAGGGTGCAGGCTCCCCAAGGGAGTGGTCACAGCTCCAAGCTTGCCAGAGTTCAAGAAACTCTGTCAGATGGTGTGATTCCTAGGGCTGTCCTGTGCAGGGCCATGCAGAAGCCTAGAAGACAGTCTAAAGTGTATGTCTCCAACACTGAAAGCCAGATAGCCATGGAACCAACCAAGGAGTGTTGGGAAGAACACACTGTGACAAAGAACAGTATGAGGCTGGAGGAGGGGGCCATGCCAAGGTAGGCCAGCACTTTCCTGGTCCTTCCTTGCTCTGGTTCCTGGTGACCAGGGCAAGAACCAGCACAACACAGCACAGCACAAGTGCAGGAATGACTCAGGAAGTGGGCCTGGACTGCTGACTTTTTAAAAGGCACCGCAAGTGGGGATGGGGATCAAGACCACCAAAAATCCCAAAGCCCTCCAGCCCATTTCCAGAAAGGTCTAGAATAAACTGCACATGGTAACTAATTCACATAGACAGTGAGAAACTTTGCTTCAGGGTGGGCAGAACTTGTCTATAAAAAGATACCCCCACGAAGCCTGAGTGAGGCCCCAGGACACTGGACACCCCATCAGCTGGTTTGATGCTGGAGCCAGGACTGGTGATTTTTCTTTATTCCTTTTTTTCCTCTCTCCTCTTTTACCCTACCCCTTATTCAAAACCCAATTATTAGAAAACACCAATTTTCATGCCAAGTGTATAATTTACTAATACAGCTTGGTAGATTTTTGTGGAGCTTGTGACTTTTGTCATTTCTTTTTGACCACAAGCATCTACACACCTGCATGTTCCCTTCAGTTCCATGGTGGGATGCCACCAGAGAGGAGCTGGGCATTGATGATCCCTTTGAAGTGAGGATACTCCATGTTTCCATTTTCCTAGCACTTCAGAGTTTAAAAAAAAAAACTGTTCTGCCTGGTATTTTTATACCCACAGCCAAACAAGGCAAACAGTATGAAATCTGCTCAAAGGAAAGAACAGCCACAGGTGTCTTGCTGAAGTCACCTAAGTGCCTACTTCCTTAAGGGCACTCAGAGGTGAGTAGCCTTCCCTTTGCATCAGCATTAAAGAGCAGACTATCATCACATCAGAAGACCCTAAATTGGTACCACTTCTCTTAACAACCAGAACCTCTGCAGCTCCAAATGTAACTTTGAATTATTTATGAAAATATTTATTGCAGTCAATTTCACTATTTGGATTGTAACAACCTGCTCAGATTAGTCCCAAAGGTATTGCTGCAAAGGAGCTTTAAGCAAGACAACATTACAGCAGGATTCTCTGTTTGGTAAGGATAGCTAAAAAGAACATCTTTTATTCTAACAGGAATAATCTTTTAATACAACCTATATGAAAAACCAAAGTACTCATAACATCTGCTGTCTCCTATGAAAAGAGTGTTTTCAAACTGACTAGAGTTATAGTTTTCAGGCATAGTTTTTCCATATAACAGAACTGATATTCATTAGCTACTGTCACTTACAAACTTCATAACTCTCAGAAATTACTGCTTTCTATAAATTCATGTATGTTTATCACCCTAGCTACAACTGGAGTATACAGAAGTATACCAAAGTATCCCAAAAGTAGTGTACAGCCATTGATATGGATTTATTTTGCTTGTTATGTAACCCACAACTAAAATGGAGGTGCTTGGGAGCTTAGAAAGACAAAACTAAAGTTGCTGTGTATCATTCAAAAAAAGATCATGTGCTCAGAGAGCTCAAGAGCTTCCACAAGGGAGGTAAATTTACAGAAAAGCCCATCAGTGTGACACCTTCCCAAGCATGGATGAGTTCTCTGCCCTTCTCTCCCACAGTGCTGTGCAGGAACTCAGGGTATGACAATCCCACTGAGGAATAACTCTCCAGTGAGACATTTCATAATTACTGTTATTTTTAATGTAAAGTGGCAAATCCATGGACAGTGTTAAGATACTGCACTAACTTAGAAACCAAGATTTTTCAGTCTAAACTGATTGAAAGCATCAGTGTTTGGTAGCATGTGATGAAAAGTGCATTACTTACTAGCTTGCTCTGTAATTCTCCTTTTACTGTGCTGTACAACAAAATGCTACCAACTGCTGTACCAATAGCCAAGATATCTAACTGCTTGTCCACTTCTCCAACTTCAGACTTCCGTTTTTTCCTCTGGGGGCCATCCTGGAAAATCAAAAGAGAGAAACCATGAAATAAACCAATCTGACTGGCTAATCTGAGTGTTAAAGCAGAGGGAAGGAAAACCTTAAGAGAAGTCTGGGACCCAGACAGCCAGCACAAACTCTGCTAAGATTCAAAATGAACACTGAAGTGCACAGAATCATAGAAACTCATCTCGTACCTCCACGTTCAAGGCAACAATCTTGCTAGAGTCACTTGGAAACACCTGGGGGAGGCAATTTTGCTACCCTCCCAACCATATGCACGTGGGAAAAAAAACAAATTTAAGTTTTTCACAAAGTTCCTGTTCCAGAGGCAGAAGTAAAGACTAACACATTCAGAATACTTCATCCACAAAATGGAAACATTTGATCATGGTGAGTTCATTTTTTCTCAAAAGATAATCAAAAGAGTCTTGTAAATCTGAAGCATTCACAAGGTTTCTCAAAAATAATGTGCTACCCCATTCCAGAGAGGGAAGTGACTGAACTCAAGGGAAAGTTCTCTGCCCAAGTCCTGCTGTCTGCACCAGAGGCCCTCATATGATCAGGCAATTCTTAAGTCTTCACTCTGTTGCTCTGTAAGTGCTATCAGCCACTTGAAGGAGGAATTTCACTTTGTCTCCCTTAACCAAAAATGTGAGAATGCAAATCACTAGGAAGGGGAGAAGGAATACAACTCGTTCTTAAACACACGAAACTAAAATAAAGAAGGCAGAAGAAGCAATTACATTTATTCTCACTGGGTTAATCACTAATGGCACACACACAAATAAAAAAAGAAAAGAAAAACACTGTTCAAAGAACATGAAAAGAAAAAAAATTACTAATGCTATTGATTAGTTTTTAAATTGGACCTTGGTAAGTCTCCTTCCATTCGTTACATCACAAAGCATTCTCTCTAATATAAAAATTGCACACATGCCACTGCTTCCTCTACACAACAGATCTATTTGCACTGACAAGCAGCCTGAAGAAGCCCAAGGAGACAAATAAAATGTGAGCAACCAGCTCTGTTCAAGTTCCACGTGGTGTAGGTAATGTGTTCTACAACAGGCATGATGCAGTGAACACAAATAATTTCTACTCAGGTCCACAAATAAAATGACAATCAAGATGTGGTAGTTTTCAGCACAACTAAGGTATAAAAATGTGATAGCAAAGGATAAATACTTTGGTTGTGTGAAGCAGACTTTTCTGTTCCTTATGTATTTAACAGAGCTAACACCTTCTGCAAAGGAAAGTGTTTTGGTTTAGGCCAAGAAATACTGAATTGCCATAAAGATAACTTTCATATCAAAAGCTGACTCTCGAGAAAAGAGATTACATTAGGGTTTTTTGCAAGCATTTGTTCAGGCTTTACCTTTCCTGGGGAAAAAAAAAAGGATAAAATATTAAAAAACATGCTGAGAAACTAATGGCAACTAATTGAAACTGCTGTCTGACATGCAAAGGCCACCAAGTGGAGTTCAAGTACAATTCCTGTGTTTTCTGGTACTTTTCAACCTCTTTATGTAGTTTTACATAAAAACTGCAAAGCAAAACCAAATTTAATAACAGACTTTATTCTCTTCCCTTGCAACAATCTTTCAATTTATTTTTTTTTCACCCTCCATTTCAGTTTGCTATGGCAAATTTCCTTGGGACAACTTAAAGGCACAACAGAATTCCCACAAGTGCAGTTATTTCCAGGGTCAAGAGAAAGCAAGGGGCAGTGAAGGTTTCTCCAGTTTTCTTCCACATGCATTTCTTTACTGACCACCCCTTATCAGCAATGTGAGTGGAGCACTTGTTCAGAAAATTCTGCATGAAGACATGCCAGTGGAAAATTCTGATACCTGACAACATTTGAGATGATTTGAAAAATCACTTTTAAGAACGTAAAAACAAAAGCCATCAATAAAACATCTCTACCCCACATTAGATTAGTAGACTGACAGTTGCACTTAACATCCATGTGGGATTCACTTGTGGATCAGGGTCTTAAAAAGAAAAGTACCCTGCTGTCATGGACAGGACAGGGTAAGTATCAGTTTCCTTGTAATTTACTTTCTTTTTCAGATTTATGGAAACTCAAGCTTATTTAGAAATCCTTCAACCTTGCCTGAAAAGGCACAATGTTTTAGTTAGTAGAGATGGTTAAAGGCAGTTATTTGAAAAGGAACTGTGCACACATTTTTCCATAATGCTCTTCCTTGACTAGGTAAGCCACTAAAACTTTCTAAACAGAAACCTGCTGCTCACACGTGAAATAAAGCACTCAGAAGACTGAAATGGGGAGAAATCTGAAGGCCTTGACAGCTGACAGTGACAGAGCAGCTGCAGTTTGTTAGGAAGAAAGTGGAGGAAGGTGCTTGGAATGTTGGAGATCCACTCTTGCAGAGACACCCTATGGAGCAGGAGGTGATGAACAATGCACACAGGAAGCACTGACACGGGAAGCACGTGGGCAGGGAGCATCCCAGTAAAGCCACCGCTGCATCAGCAGTTCCAGAGCCTGCAGCTCAAAACGTGGTGTCCAATATTCCCCTGCAACACATGGCCTCCATAAACATGGCAGCAGTCCAAAACACACTGAGTTCAAGTGTAATTTGGCCAAACACCATTTACAGCTACCTACCTACTGGCAGAGCTCTACCCCTGGACACCAGGTACTAGAACTGCCTAGACAGATGTCAACTCTCCAGGAACAAAAGACTGAATAACATCAGAAAAAATACATTTAGTAAATTGGTTTTGGCAGAACTAGCACAGTTTTAGTTCTACAACTCAGTCTAAGGAAAAAAACAACGGCTTTTAAAGGTTTCATGGCACAATTATTCCAAGAAACAGTATGTTTGCCAGCTCCACTTTAAAATGTACCAGCTTTCAAGCAGGGGACAAAAATTACTTCCAGTTTCAAACTACTGGAATAACTAGAAAGCACTGAGAGGTAGTTAAGTGCTGTCTGGTTAAGTAAATTTTCCTATCACCTTAAACCACGGTAAATTCAAGGGGTTTAAGAGTGTGACTCTAGAAAGGATTGTTTTAAAAAGTTTTAAATGCCCCTCAGAAACTTCCTGTGCTTGATTTATGGCACCATGGCAGCGCAGTGTGTCAACTTTATTCCACACAGAACAGATCAACCCCATTTTCACAGGCCACTTTCAACAAATTTAAGAGCAAAGAACCTATACAGTTTGCAATTAATGAATGGATCCTTTTTACTTCCAAGTAACGTGAAAAAGGAACGGGTTCAGGTCATCTAAAACTGACTCTTTCCACCTCATTCTTTGCATGTCCTCGGAGTTTTCAAAGTTTAGGGACTAAGCTGCTCAACTGAGCAAAACAAGACAATATCACCCTCCTTTGGGTTGATAATCTGTGTTTTAAGTATTTTGAAATAGCCTTGACAGCATTTCAAATACAATGAATTGTAGCTATACTGAAACACACTTTAAAAAGCACTCTCTACTTCTTATGATAAAAGGGGGCAGATTTCACATAATTCATCCAGGTTTTGCATTCTCTTTTCCTCAGGAAATGGTATATTCCAGCTAAAGAATTACTTCAATATAAAGTGGATTAAAAGGTAGCCCAGTATACACTCCAGATGTTTGCAGGTTCGGTTTTCACCTCAGATAAAGTTAACTAAAACTAGGTCAAGGTGGAGAACATCCAAGAGCTCCTGATGCATGCTGTGAACAAAACTCCTGAACACCTTCTTGCAGGACTCCTGGACTCAGGAAGATGAATCACAGACAGTGCAGCAGCTTGCATGGGAGTGATTCCAAAGGAAGGGAAGTGTGGAGAGCCACTGCCTTTACTGGAAAACGAACTAAGCGGGCGCTGACCTGTTCTGCAACATCCCCTTTTCAAGACGTGCCGTCAAGTAACATACCTCGCTCCTTCAAGAAAGGCTCCTTCCACGCGGATAACACGCGAGACAGATAGCTTTACACAGTCAGCGCTTCTGCCGAATTTTCGCTTCAAAAAACACACAACACAAAGCCCCCAGAGCCGCTTTCCCCCCGCCAACACGTGAAATCCACCATGTGCACCGCAACCCCCAGCGCGTCCCCCCGCGCCCCCCATCCCGGGGCGGGACACACGTGGCCGTACCCCAAACCCCGGGGCCACCGGGAGAGGGGACCGGAGAGGCCTCGAACCCCGCGGGGCCCACGGGCCC
>JAHLSL010000058.1:4987659-5000144 GCA_025920805.1 Petroica traversi
GGTTGGTCCCCGCGGCATGAGCAGCACATACTCGTCGTCGGAGGCGGTGCTGAGCAGCCCCGGCGGTGTCCTGCCCCACCGCGACATCATCGGGCAGCTGCCCGGGCAGGTGCTGCGCGCTTCGGGCGGGGCGCGGCTGCTGCTCAGGAGGCCCTCGCTGGACGAGTATGTGCTGCTCATGCCGCGGGGACCAACCATCGCCTACCCCAAGGTAGCGGCTGGTGGCTGGGAGGTCGCTGGTTGAATCTCACCTTCAAGTTTTAGTGGTAACGTGCCGTGTTTTTCTCACTCGCAGGATATCAGTGCTATATTGATGATGATGGATATCCACCCGGGGGACACCGTGTTGGAAACTGGCAGCGGGTCTGGTGCTTTGAGCTTGTTTCTGTCAAGAGCTGGTAAGACGTGGCTTCAGAAAACCTAGAATGTATCTATTTCCTTATCACAACTGGCTTTGCTTTTGTACAGATACTTACAGTTCTCGTGGTCCTTACTGCTTAGCTCATAAAAGCTTTGCTTCAGTTTGTGTGTTTATGTAAAGGAATGTTACATCAGCACAGGGACTGCAAATCTTTTTGGCTGTGCTTAGACAGCCATAGTGTAAATGGTTAGCAAAAGCCCCACAGAAAGCTGAGTTTCAGCCATGCCTTAAGATCATTCAACTGTAGCTGATCTTGATATGTTGGGCCCAAGTTTCAAGTACTTACACCTCTGCTCCTTCTCCCTCTTTGTTTCCTAGTGCTATTCCTTGGTTTCTTCTGATCAGCTTTCTAAATAAACTGGGTTCTTTAGGGTTTTTTAGTTCCACTGAGGTTTTGAAGCTAGCATGGGATTATCCTCAAAGCAATCATTGCTGCTGTAGGATCTAGAAGCTGATGAAACAGAAGGTAAATATCAGCACTTCTTTCCATTTAGGGAGAGGAAAGTAAGAGTCCTTAGCTTTACCCATTGTGCCCTATTGGCAAACATGAAACCCAAAGAGAGGCAGTGCTTGCTACTGGCTAAGGAAAAGTTAGCTCTTGCTAAATACAGCAACTGATTTTTCTGCCTTGGTTATTCAGCCTACTGTGGCCATTTTATACACCTGAACCTGCCAGTTATTCCTCTCATTTTTAAATCTTATCCAACAGGGTTTTTTTCTAATCATTTTATCTGAGCTGTAAATGGGCCAAGTTGGCAAAACAATTGGCATTACCAGGCTGTTAACCCTATTAATGGGAAGAGGGCAGTTGTGTGCCAGATCAGCTCTATTTTGAGTGGGGAAAAGGTATGAAATTGCATTGCTATTTTCAATTTTACTGAATTTAAATTGGCACCAAGTACAGCCAGTTTTAGTCATAGCTGAACACACTTTGGTGCTGACACAGAAATAAATGGATTTGATTTGCTGTTTCCTAATGGTGGCTGGTTTTGCCACCATTAAATACCCACCAGTGATACCCAGTAAGGACAACAGCTGCTATGTGGGTAAATGCTAGAATTTAAATCTAGTGGATACCTTACAAATGTCCATGGAATTATTTAATTTCCGAAATTCTCATTGATTTGATAAAATTTCATTCATCTCTTAATTATTATTAATTTTATATTTCTTTTCTATTCCTTCTCTTATCATTCCCAGGAAATATTGACATTCAAGAGGATAAGGTTGAGTGGTATTTGCCATGACTTTAAGATCTTTGAGAACTGGAAAGTGTGATATATGCAAATTTGATATACTGTAGCTTCACAGTAGTGAAGTTTTCCCTATCTATATCACCTTGTTGTTCTTACTTTAAAAAAAAAAAGCAGTTTCAAAACTTAGGAATTACTTTGAATGAGCAGGAGTAAGACTGACCCCTCAGTATGAAGAATTTCATTTTTCTGATGTTCCTAACCTGATACTCTGAAGCAATAAAGAGTTGGCACTGTGACTCTACAACTGCTTCAGGTGATCAAAGGCAACCTGCAGAAACCTTCCATTTCTTACAAGTTGGTTCTGGATTTTTTCTGATGCAGGGTGAGCTGGATCACCCATTCTAAAGTAGCAAGGAGAGAGAAGTGAGCAGTGGGATAGACTTTGAGGAACTGGAGTGATACAAATACAGAATAATGCAGCACTGCACACCCTGCTGTGTGCCTGCACAGCCTGGAAGTGCTTCCCTTATGAGAAACAATGTACATTCAAAATAGTAAACTTAGATTTAATAACTTATTACTGTTGCAGACAGTAACAGGAAAATTGCACAAACCTGTGTAAAAGTTGTCTATGGGGCTGAGATCAGTGAGAAGGTCTGGGGGTTTCCTTAGCCTGTGAGCACTGGTGCATTCTCAGCTGGTACCTCTGGTTGCTCTGGCAGAAGGTCAGGGGCCACACATGCTCCACTTGTCTTTTGCTGCAGGAGTGACTTCAGGAGAACATCTCAGGAACAGTCTGTACTACTGTAACTACACGTCATTTCTTCTGTGCATTGATGGATTTGTGTCTGTGAAAGAACTAACACTTTTTCTGCATGTTTGTTTTAAATATAAAGAAAACACAGATTATCCTTGATTCTTTCCTGTGTAATAATTTCCTAAAGTGGCGATGGAAAGGTGTACTTATGTTACGGACTATGCTTTTTGGTTTTGTTTTTTTTTTCTTTTTTCTCCAAGTCTTTGTAACAGCAGTGTTAAGTGGTGAGTGGAGTGTCTTTTGTTTGTTTTCAGTTGGGCCCAAAGGACGTGTTCTCAGCTATGAAATCAGAGATGATCATCATAGTTTAGCTAAGAAGAATTACAGGCACTGGCGTTCTGCATGGGCAATAGGGCACAGGGACGAGTGGCCAGATAACGTGGAATTTATTCTTAAAGACATTTCAGCAGCTGCTGTGGATATGAAATCTGTAACGCTTGATGCAGTGAGTGAATCCAAACAATTCTCCCGTTTGATGTGTCTTTTCTCCTTAAATGTAAACGTCTAGTGCTCAGGCTCACAACAGGATTCCCACATCTAGTGTAACCTGAGAAATAACAATCCAGATGCTCAGTCAGTGAAAGAAACATTGGAACTTTTATTAGATACAAATGTTCGCAAGGCTTCAGGTACAGGTTGTCAAATGAGTGATAAAGCTGTCATATAGAAACATTACAATTAATTACTGCTGTCATGTAAGCAAAGACCAACCCACTTGCTTGTATTTTTGAGAAACTGATATTTTTATGAGTTACATATTTCAAGCATTAAGTTTCAGAAGAATACATAACCTTGTTAGAAATGTAACTATCTGACCACTTTGCTATCAGCTGTATAGAATGCACAATGTAACTGCTGTGTAATTTAGAATGCTATTGCTTGCTCTCCTGTCCTGCTGCTTTGTATCCAGATTTCCTAAAAGGAGACGTGCTGGGGAAAATAGCTAGATATTAACTTCCCTGTAGAGCACACAAACTACTTACAACTTACGTGCTAAGTGCCTCAAACAAATAGCAATTTTTTAAATGTGCAAGCAAAGAAATATAATACAGAGCATAAAAATACCACTTCAAAAAACGTTTTCAATAACAGTCCTGCGGGAAGGATCAGATGTTGTATATTCCATTGTTTTACAATCTGAATAGCTTCCTAGCAGAAGACTGATAAATTGCCAAAGACAGAAGTTTTTTTTAATCTTGAAACAGACAGCAAGTTAGACATTGAGACCATAATTTGCTCTTTTTATGCATTTGGAAAATCTTTTTTTTTTTTCATATTTGAGAAATAGGTATTCAAATGTGTTAGAAAATGTAGTCTTCTAAAAGCTTTTGTTATTGTCAGGACTATGGGATTTAATTACTAGGAGGTTTAGATTCCTACAGTCCTACTTAGTTGGTCAAATGCTACTTACTGTTTCAATAGAAATTCATTTGGAAGTAGAGAGGACATCATTTTGTGTAAGTGTGCCCTCAGGTTTTGAGAGGCAGTAATAAAATGGTTGATTATTCCATACTGCTGTTGTGTGCATCCCTTTTCCATAAACTTTTCTTTTCTCCCATGAATTATTGTATGTTACATAGATGTACATATGTTTTCTCAGTAAACATTAATATGTCTTTGTCTTGCAGGTAGTTCTGGATATGCTGAACCCTCAGTGTGCTCTGCCTGTTGTACACTCAAGCCTGAAACAGGGTGGGGTGTGTGCTGTGTACTTAGCAAAGTAAGTATTTACTTCTAGCACCTTCATTCAGGCATTACCTGGCCTTGGTACAAAGCCAAGCATCTTCTGAAACACACATCCAGCATTAATGAAAAGGTTAACAAAGCTGGGATTTTTCCCGTGTAACTTTCTTTGGGAGTTGCACTCGGTATAAATTACACTTGGCCAAATCCTTTGGCATCTGCTTGGGGAATGTCCTCATTCTGGTCAGTGAAGTTTGCACTTTATGGCATCCTCAAAGTTACTACACTCTTCTCCAATGTAATTGTCAGGTTGCTCCTTCACCCTAAAACTGAAGGATTTGTGTAACCTCTAAGATAAAGAATGTGCTAAAGTCAGTAGAACTGAGATTTTATGATTTGACTTTTCAAAATACTACTTTATCCTTTGCATTTCTTCAAAAGCATCACCCAGGTTATTGAACTTTTAGACAGAATACGGAGCTGCAAGCTTCCTTTTGTGTGTGAAAGGATAATTGAGGTAACTCACAGAAGCTGGTCAGTACTCCCTGCAAAACTCAAGCATTGCAAATCAAGCCAAACAGTGGAAACTCAAGAAAATATTGAAGAACTACCTCAAAATGAATATGAAGAAATCCATATTCAGGATCAAGCAGTTCTTAAAGAAAGTGAATACAATGGTAAGAGCTTTACTGCTGATGAGATACCCTGCACTTTGATAATCCAGTGTAGGAAGAGGCAGTGTTTTTTCTTAGGCCAGTTGAGAATAGGCAAGGGTTTGGGCAACCTAGGCCTTGTCAGGTTTGAAAGAGACTATTAATTGTTATTTAAGTTTAAACATCTTATTAAAAATCTGGGCAATCTGCAATAAAGAGTGACTGTCCTTCTACTACTGTTTTCAAATATTTGAAATATTTACTTTTAATAAAACTCAATTCTTTATACTCATCCTATAGCTGCTTCAGGGGACCCTGATGGACTTAAAGATTCCTTAGGAGAAACAATGCCAGCGTGCTTTGTTTTAAAATTATGCTGTTCTAGCAAATCCAAATATTACGCCATATGTATATATATTTATATGGCTGGTGTAAATATCTATGCAATACAGATCTGCAAAATGCAAAAATATACTGAATATACTAATAAATGACAACAGAAAAAAGAAAACATGTCAGGGAAAAGCATTTCAGGCACACTGTCAGTTCTAGTCTGCGAGTAGGTCTTAAACTTGTGGGAACAAAGTAAAAAAAAAATGTCCTTCTCACAGAATTACTTTGTGATGCTACTGAAAGAAACAGCTCAGTGCCTTACGTTGCCCGACCATCCCACCACCAGGAAGCACATTCAGGTGAGACACTTGGAAATTGTTTATCTTAAATGTTTAGTGGTATCTTTATTTAAAAAAAAAGCCTACTTTTTTTTTTATACTAGCATTTGGAATGTTCCTATATCATTAAATCATAAAGCTTATAATAATAAAATAATCACTGTATATTGAAATACTAAAGTAGTAACTTTTGTTTTTTAATTAGCATTCCTTACCAAGCTGAGAAAGTTTCGGCCACTGCTTTCTTGATGCTGCTGCCTCCTTAGCTGCCTATTTGAACATTGTATCAGAATAAAATAAAATATTACAAAGTAGATGCTACATTTTGCAAGTTGTGTACCTTTCAAGTAATGACTGCTCTGATTTCTAGCTCATATCAAGTTTGAAACACTGAGTATTACCCCGCTACGTAAAGGGAGAAATTTTAAGTGAATCATCAAGTCTAATGTGGTGCAGCCCAGATTGTTCTGCAGATCACAGTATCTGTTTCTGCCTTATCAAGTGCACTTCATTCTCCATTGCTTGTAAACCAATCCATGGATTTATCTTGGTTCAGGGAGCTGCACGGTTGCCTTTTGCTGGACAGCTTCTGATAGTCTACCAGAAATAAGGAGAAAAAAAATCAGTAAGAAAATAAGGGATCAAAGGCTGCCCTTTGAAATGAATACTTTGCTAGTTTCCAACTATAAGTTCCTTAAGAACAATGTTCGTAAAGCATAACTTTCAGAGATACTGAAATTCACTGAATTTGTTCACTTGATAAAGCTGTGCTTATTTCAAAACCAAAACAGTTGTTGACAGGCACAGCTTTGGTTCCCGTCCAGCACTCATGCTGCAAGTTGCCTGATTATTTGTGAACTTCACTTTATATATGAAGTATTCTCAAACAGTTGGAGGAAACACTGAGCCTTGTCAGAGATGAGAAGCAAGGTCTCTCAAGTAAAAACAGACTTAATTTTAAGTCATTTTGGGTGTCTCCTGAGCAAGTGGTGATGTTTAGCCCATTAAATTATTGAGTGATGTTTTATAAACGGGGCTTTGTATCTCAGGAAAGATTCAAGTGCCAGTTTTTCAAAGTTGAGGGATCTCTTGAGAACCACAGTTGTACTAAAGCTGTCAAAAGCAGTAACAATCGTACTATAACAGTGAAAGTCTGGATATTAGTGAGAACATACACAAACAAAACAGAGCTGTAAATAACTACCTCTGTATTAAATAAGTATACTAGGAACTCTGCACTGGTTAAATACCTGAGAGTACCTTTACAGAGCTGAGGCCTTATCAGATGCCCCAGGAAGTTTACATCTTAAGTGTGTTTCACTTCTAATAATAAATTTAATAATGGGTTTGCCCCTAATGCAAAGGCTGAATATGCTATTGTGAGTAGATACAGAGATTCAATTACATAAACAATTTTCACGTAAACTCTTGTTTTCTACTCATATACTAGTATTAAAACAATCTTGTATAAATTGTCAACAAATAAGATACTTAGGTTAAATCACACTTCCTGTTTTCCTATATGTCCAAACTGATGCTACAACTGAGCATCCTGCCCCTTTTCAAAACATGGTCTCAGCAAAAGCACTTTAACTCACTTAACACACACCAGTCAATCATAAGCATTTAAAACAGGACTTTCAAGTTCATTTATAATGCCAGAATAGTAATAAATGGCTAAATAGACTGGAATGCAACCCTGAATCTACTGTAGTAGATGAAGGTAATATGAAGAGTTGGTACTTCCAGGAAGTCAAGATACAAATGAGAAAGTGAAAATGACTCCATGAGGGTAAAAGCACAGTTCTGCCAAGGTGTAATAAGGAGGGACAGAGCACTCCTTGCAGCACTCTGAAAGGCAAGGATGGCCCCAGCTGCCTAAACTAATGGAAAATTATTCACAATATTAAACCATACCTTGGGCTTTATAAGGAGAGTCGATGAGCATTTTTTCAGTTGAAAAGGTGTCCTTCGATTTCTGGGATGAATGCAATTCCATCGTCTCCCAGGTGTCAGTGGATGAGGAGGAGGAGGATAACCCGAGCCGCACAAACCTGCCTTTCTTGCCGCAGAGCAGGCAGTCTGTGGGAGTGGCACCGGGTCCCCGGGGCAGCTGCACCACCTCACCGTAATTCCGCTGAGCGCCGCTGTGCTGCACGGAGCGCTCCCGCTGCCAGATGTAGTGTGTGGGAGCGATAGCCATCACCTGTGGGACGGTGGGTCAGGAGATGTAAAAACTACGGGACATACGGCTGAAAACAAGAGATCCGCTTAGTTATGGCAGGGAATTAACGAGCTGGAATGTGTGTGCCACTGGAAAGTTTGCTCCCTGAGGCAGGGAGTAATCCCGATACTGGTCAGGTGGAAATGTCCCAGCTTCCAGCCCTGCATGTTCAGGTCATCTCAAACCCCAGCTGCTGCTCGGGATGTTGCACACAAGGTGGTGTGTTTGCCCAGCTACTCAGCATCAACTGCCAGTGTTCAGCACCACTGGAACAGCAACAGTGGGAGGCTGGGAGGGGATGCAAGGAAAAGCATCCTGCACATGCCTTGTTCCTTGTGCTTTTCCCATAGCATCTACTCCCATCCCCAGGAATGGGCCTCTAGAGTAAATGAGATTTTCTTTTGCACCATCTGGAAGTAAACATTATGTACTTAGAACATGACAGGGGTTTTTCAAACTACACATTTCACCCGAAAAGTGAGGAATGTATTTTTTCCTTATAAATTGTAAAGCACACAAAATTATTTCTAAAGTGGACGAAATGAAACAAATGAAGGTATATTTTAAATAAAAAGTATTTGCATTAAGCAGATTCTAGCCAATAGAAACTTCCAACAGTAGTGCAATATAAAATAGTCTAGTTTACTTTAAAAACATAGATTCAATGTCTTTTAAATGCAGAAGGAAAAAATACCATGGAGGATAAATGGACCATTACATTTTGGGAGCATCTTTCCCATGAATTGTCTATTTACTTTAGGGAAGAAATTGTACAGAACTAAATTGCTAGCTGGTGTTAATTGTGATTTCAGCATCTACAATATGAAATCTCCTTCCCTACCTCCTCACAGCAGCGTCTGCTCACAATAGCCCTGTAGTCAATTCTACTCCACAGTTGGTCTCTTAACTTTAGGAAATCAGGGAAGAGCTTTCTCCAGGCTTTGCCCAAAGCCCATGGGAAAATGTCATACTTTGCTTCTTCACTGTCTTCTTCAACTGTGTTTGCCAGATACCTTCAAATGTATATATGTTTATGTTGGTAAATATCCAACCTTAAGCCACTATATTAGAATGATTTCTAACATAAAATAACAGACATATTGCAGTGGTTCTTTCTTCTAGTATTGTGAGGAAAAAACACTAACAAATTACAGCCTTCTCTCTGGAATACAGTATTTTCATAATTAGTTCCGTATGCATCCTTTGGGTAAAAACCCAAGCTTTCATAAAAATTGCTTTACCCTAGAGTTTCCTAAATTAGTAGATAAGCAAGAACTAACATATCATGACATCTTTCTCCAAGCGTGCAAGAAACCTTTGAACTAAAATGAACAGTGTCTGATAGAGTCTTTAAATAAAGCTTAAAACTTCCCTGTGCAATCTTAAACCTTACATTTTTTACTTTTTGGATTTTAGCTATTCTTGGAAAATTGCGTTGCTCAAATTAGGAGCAAACAACTAAATACAGGTCTACCCTCAGTTATAAATGAAAATCTTTGAAATGAAAAATTACTTTTTTAATGTCTCTACTCTTCCTTCATTATGTTACTTTTAGTTTTAGATTGTCTTCTCAGTCAACAGGAAAATGTTAACTTCCTCTGGATCCACCTGATACTAAACTCCTGTCAATCACACCAGCAATGTTTTTACATTGATTTAAATCATATTGGCAGAAACTTTAATGACAAGTTAGTCCTGAGGTGCTTGTCATGGTGAAGCATTCTGATACAAATACCTTAAATGCTGGCAAAGGTATAAAATAGGGTCTTATAGGAGCACCTGTGAGCCACATGTTAATTGTTGCTGTGCACTGCCCTGCATATATTTCCTGCAATGCTTTAAAAAGCTCCCAGATTCAGTTTGGTAGGCAGAATGCCACTCCATGGATCACCTACACCAATGCAAACATCCCCTGTCTGCTGCTCAAGCCTGTTCCATCACAGGAACAATGGTGACTTTGCATTATTAATGTACAGTGTGTAGATTATCACAGAACCACAGATTGCTTTGGGTGAAGACCAACTCGTTGCAGTCCCCCTGCCATCCCCTAAGGATGCCACCCCCTGGATCAGGTTGTTTGTACTCTAGATCAAGCAAGTCCCATCACATATCATAGTGCCATAGTCCCATATGATGAATCAGAGTCCTAAAGAAATAATGCAAAATTTATTCTAATTAAACCAGGTAATTTTAAAGTACTTACAGAGCCACAAAGAAATTGATTCTGGTATGCTCACTTGGTGTGAAGTTAGCTCTCTTGAAATAAACGAAAGTCATTGCCAAGAGATACTGTTTTAAAATGTAAAATGAAGTATCAATGTGTTATTTAGGTATAGCATTTCCTAAACTGATTCACACATTTATTTTGCACCAAGGTATTTTCATCATTTTTAACAATGAGGAAAGCATGAATTAAGTTTCTTGAAACTTCCATGTGAACCCATTAGAAAAACGTGATGCTCTATATTTGCATTAAAGTATCAAGTAATTAGGGCAGATTTCTCATTCAGTGTATGTTCTGTTAACCAAGAAGGAAATACACTTACCTTGTCTGCAATTTCACAGCAACAGTCCATCCAAAGGAAGTCTTGGATTAGATCATCATCTGTAACAAGAGAAAGCTGTAGCATTTCAAACACCAAAACTGTTTATGTTAGAAGGTATTTATAGATAAATAACAGATGGTCTTTCATTAAACCACATAAAAGAAAATAAGCTAGTCCCACCAGTAGGGAACAGAGAAACTGAGAGCAGTAGGAGAGCTGAGGTGTGAAAAAAGCTTAGATGACAAAAGAAAACAAACTCTACCAGAAGGGCAAGTGGAAAATCAGGTGACTGCATTTCATCCATTCTCAGTAACTGCAGGCAAAAGTGAAAAATAACCAGTATTTTTTTCTACGTGCATAATTTCTTCCTGCATTATGTGGTTCCAGGTGATAGCTCACCATTATTTCAGAGGAGCTACAGACTGCTGAGATCCTGCACCTTGATTACCTGGCAGCTTTTATAGGGTTATTTTTGGTCAGTGCTTCATTGTCCATGACCATGCACTGTAATTACCATGAACTCTCTCTCAGTCACTTCTGTATTTAAGGATCAAATAAAAACCTGCTGTAATCTTACACTATTACTTAATGTCTTTGCTAAATTAAATGAATACAAGACTTTATATGAAAAAGGCACAAATAAAGAAGAGATGCTCCAACTGCTTAGATAGTTTTTCCATTCCACTTCTCCCTCCCAGCAGCTTATTCCCACAGTAAATAACATGTTTAAGAGACAAGGAGTCCTTTTTTTTTAAGCCTTGTGTCAAACAAGATGCTCGCTGTTTTACATGTATTTGTTGAAATATAAGAGAAAATAGGAAGGAAATTTATCATAAAATAAAAAGTAGCAAACCACCTTGGTTTTCTTTGTAATTTAAGAAAGATACTTTTCATCAGTTTGGTAGTCCTTGTATTTTTAACTTTTGCATTAATTATTTATATACCAAAATATAACAACAAAATGATATGATAAAGAATTGTCATTAGTTTCAATGTAAAAAGCACTCTCAAAATTACTGAGCTTAGAAAACATTCTGTTCACTCAATGCATTCATACCTCACATTATTAACCTACCAAATAATTTAAAGAAAGCTGTCATTTCCTGACGCTGAATAATTAGACATGGTCCCTTTGGACATTTATATTTCTGACTAGGAACCCCTTTTTCACAATTCTCTTGGTGGTCTTTAAAAGCAGGTCGCTTTAGTCTAATAAGTTTTTTTTGCTGATGTGATCTGGATGCACTCGATTTTACATGAACAGTGACAGTGGGAGGTGTCTGACACACCAGATTGTGTTTCATTTCGTTAAGCAAAGGTTCCTGTTAAAAAAATAAGAAGAAATTAACTACAAAAACAGTCAATTTCACCACTAGTACATTTCTTTTGTTCACATGAAACGTTTTCAGTAGAGCTTGTATGTCTGGTGATGGAAAATTAATTTTCTCAGTACTGATTGTCTAAGTCTTGTACCCTAAAACAGCCACATGGAGTTCTTTGATTTAGTTCTAAATTTATAAAGGTTCCCCCCACACCCAAGTAGAAGAAGCCTTCAATTTTTCTTTTCCAGTCAACTTTGGAAAATGAGAAAAGAGCCTTTCCAGGAAAATTAGATGTCCTTGTAGCTCCACATACTTATTTAGATTACCAAAAAACCTGTGTTCTTCCCCTCCAATTTGTGATTGTGTCTTCTTTTATTATTAACAGAATTAACGCAGCAGAACTGTGATTCAGCCATGTAACATTAAAATCAAGTCTTGATCTCCTAATTGTCATTGGGAAATAAACTTATCCCTCAAGCTGGACATACCCTGAAGGCACAACCAAGGAAACACACCCGTGGTGTTTGTAACCACAACATTTAAGGGGACACCAAATGGAGAGCGAGGAAGGGTATTTTTTTGGCGGGATTAAAAGTATTCACGCCTTCAGTAGGTCCCTCGGCAGGGGCTGTTGGAGGCTGGCTCCCCGAGCCTACCTGGCTCCCAGCTCTCGGGTGCCGCCTCAGGAACAGGAGAGGCGCCTCAGGAACACGAGAGCCCCTCGGGCGAGGCTCTGATTCGGCTCCGTGCGAGGAAACCCAAACCCGCCCTTGCCCGCCTCCCTCAGCGGCCTCCCCCTCACGCCTCCGCGCCTGGAGTGGCGCCTCTCGCAGCCAATCAGCGTGCGCGGGGCGGCGCTCCAGCCAATCGGACAGCGGAGCGCTCTCTCCTCCCGTCCCCTCAGTTGCCGCCCGCGGCGCGGCAGCCCTCCCGGGGGGGTTTTGTTTTTCTG
>JAHLSL010000058.1:5000544-5010822 GCA_025920805.1 Petroica traversi
ATGGGAACGCGGCGCGGCAGCCAATGGGAGCGCGGCGCGGCGGGTGCCGGACATGGCGGCGCCGCCTGTCTCTCCCCTCAGCGCCCAGAGCCCGTCTCAAGCCCGGACTGGGTCTCTGAGCTGCCCAGCAACACCTCAAAACCTTCCTTCCTGACTTCTTTGGCTTTTTACAAGGGGGTAGTGACAGGGTAAAGGGGAGTGAACCCACCTTGAGAGTAGGCTTAGGGTAGATGTTAGGAAGAAATCCTTCACTGTGAGGGTGGTGAGGCCCTGGCACAGGGTGCCCAGAGAAGCTGTGGCTGCCCCATCCCTGGAAGTGTTCAAGGCCAGCTTGGATGGGGCTCTGAGCAACCTGGGATAGTGGGAGGTGTCCCTGCCCATGGCAGGGGGTTGGAACCGAGAGGATCTTTAAGGTCCCCTCAAACCCAAACTGTTCTGTGATTAAAACATCTCCCCAGGATGATAAACATCTCCCCAGGAGACACAGGACATGAGGGAGAAAGGATACTTGACTCTAAAGATCATTACACATAGAGGTGTAGGATACCTGCTGCTACCTTTCCTCAGAGGCAATTAGTGCAGATAGTATGCAATTATTCTAAGGCAGTCTATTGAAATACAATAACAAGAAGGGGGAAAATCCCTTTGCTAATAAGATGCAGTGTGAAATCTTACTGTTGCCTTTTCTTCTAAGAGCTAAGGGTTTTTCCTAGGAAGATGGCAAGGCATAATTCCATTTTCACTGTTCCCCCCTGTGCAGGCCAATTAAAGTGTAACTGGCCTCATTTGTTATGGTAATGAGAAGATAGACCTCTTTATACTTTCCTCATCTTTTATTAATCATTTGCTAGATTATTTAGGTGCTCTGAGTCAGTGAGGGTATTCAGGGGAAGATCATGCCAAGTTTCTGATCAGGGAGAGAGATAAAAAACATACCAAGTGGTAAATGTACCAACTAACAACAACTCTGTATGGAACAGGCTGAAATCAGGAAACGTGGCAGCAGGGTGGAGATAATGCCAAATACATCAGCAGGGCAAAAATCTGTTTCTTTGAGGTTCTCTTTTTGTATGTATTCCCAGTGAGATACCTTGCATTAATTTTTGCATATTGCTTTTCATCTAAGGAATTCAAAGCACTCCCAATTAAGTACTGTTCATTTGATTAACTGTAAAAAACAGAGGAAGGGCAGGTTACAGAAACTTCCACATAACCATCTAAATCTTTAAGACCAGGAAAAAAAATCTTTCTTTTTTTTCATTATTGCAAAACATGAAGCTGCAGTGATATTCGTGACATGCACACTTCCTTATTCTTTACACCTTTATATCAATTAAAAGTGATTTACAATGTCAATCTTCATACACACAGATCTCCCTGTAGGTCCCCTGCTTGAAATAATTTTTAGGCTGGTGGTTCTGCAACAAAATATTAAAAGATTTTCTTTTCATTCAAAAATCTGTCACAATCAAGTTATGGAACAGGTATTGTGACTCTTCCCCCAGTGTACTGTCCCCAGCCTGGCAGGGCTCAGGTCTCTGCTCTGATTCAGATCGTTGCACAAGGCTGAATCAGGTTCTTGAGGAAACTGAACTTGTGAGAGAGCTGTGAGAATGTCTGGAACTCTGCCTTTCTTTCCTTGCAGGACTCTGCAGCCTGAGGTCGGGCTGAGATGGGGATGACTCAAGTATTAACCCTGGAAACATTATGGGAAAACATCATCATGGAAAGGTTGATGACAGAACCCAGTGACAGAAAGGAAACAGAACTTGACCTGACTCTAAATCCTCTGCATGAGATAGTGGAATTAACTGGTTCTCAACTCTGCTTTTTATTAACTACAATTTTCAGAAGGTTGTTGAACAATTCATCCGAGAATATCGGGAAGAATGGAGCTTTTGGGGCTTCCAAATCGCTCGCTGAACATGAGGGAGCGCTGTTTCACCACCAGCGATTTGAACCGAGACAATGCAGCTTTTGTCCCGCGTAATACATAGGGTTTCACGTTGAAACTCTTTCCTAACCCTTCCTCTAGGTGGACATTAAATCAGTTTAGCCACGCTTCATCTTTATGTGTAATTACAGTTTGAAACGACATTTCTAACAAATTTATAAATTATTTTTATATAAATATGTGTATGTATTTTTTATTTTTATAAAATATTTATTTATATAAAATTATTAAGACCTGGGCTTGAAAGACCTGGCATTCTTACAAAATCCTATTTCTGGTGAAAAAAAGAAAGTAAAAAAGTTCCATGAATGCACTGGAACTCCATTATATGAGACATATGGTTACATAGCTGTTTTGGTCCCAAAAGGCATCTGCTGAGCAATTTGATTCCTTTAAGTGAGAAAATTACTTAAATTTTTTCAGTGAATGAGTTGTGTACTGATAAATTTAGAAGCATCACTGAAGAAAAACGTAGGGATAGTATTTTAATAAATTACATTTAGGATATACATTCTTTTTTCAGATTTTGATATTTTTAAGATGCCTTTGGCCTCTGATGTCCTTTACAGTGAACTTTTTTTTTGCCTAAGAAAAATAAATAACATAGGTAAAACACCTGGTATTTCTTTTCAAACAAAGTCATGAAGAACCACCATTGATTGTTTTAAATACAGATTATTATCCACAATAAAATATGTATCTTTCAGTTAGTGACTTTTCCTGTAGAGTGTGAAATAGGAAAAAAAAAATTCTTTCTTCTCTGTAGAGATGACTGAGATCCTGCTGGGGGAACCTGGCCTCTCAATCAAATACATTCTAAATTAAATGCCCTTGGATTGAGAGCTAAAGACCCATAGTGAAACTGAAACATGCATCTAAAAAGCAAACTTGGACATGAGGTAAATTCTTCCAGAGTAAAGGGTGTACCATGTCATAGGAGTACATTAAAGTAAGTTAAAAAGGAGCAGATGAACCACCTGAACCCACATCTGTCACCAGAAACCTGTTTTATATGTGGGAAGAGACAGAAAGGATTTAGATGAGTTGTGTGAAATAAATTATTAGGGCATCACGGTGCCTGGACTAGGACTGAGCATAACAGACTGAACATGGCTTACCAGTTTGCTACTGGGGGTAGAAAACAAGGATACTGGAAAGGTGCCTTGCAGTTAAATCCTTGCTTTTGACAAATTCTACAGTATGATTAAAATTATAAATGGTTCAGTGCCACTTAAGTGTATGTCACTGATGGATGAATGGGCAGGGAAATGTTTTCCACCTTTGTTTACCTGGAAAGAACGTCTGAGCATGCAGCAGTGTTTTCTAATGTTTAACTCCCAGAACAGCTGTAGTTGTTATCAGGTGCTGAGAAATTCAGGAGCTAGAAAGAGAAAATAATTTGGAAATCATGCAGTGAACAAGAAGTGTAGTGACTAGGCTGACAGAGCAAATGGTAAAGGAAAGTGGAGGCTGCCAGCAAACCCTGTGCATGTTTAAACTTGCTGCTCCTTTATACTTCAAAACAGCCAAGCACTCTGCAGCAAGAAATCTCCATAAAGTGCCCGGGACATAAGTTTGAACTTGTTCGTTCTTACTGTAAATAGACTGATACATCCTGTATGAACTTTAATTCAAAGCAGTCAGGGGAAGCCTTTAAGATTTATTTTTAAGGGTCAGCACCTGTGTGCTGGTTGGAAATGAAATAAAGTAGTTTTATCTGAAACGTTCCAATTTCTGTAAAAATAAGTAGATGGGATAGACTACATTAGGTCTTCACCATCATGTCACAAAAGGTGAATATCTCTCAACTTCAGTAACTCAACTAGCCATGCATATTTTACATTAAAGGGAAAGGAGATGGACTGTTTTCCTTTAAGTGTTTTTTGAACGTTCTGACATCATCAACCATATTCTAACTTTGTTTTAGGCACTGAAGATTGCATTTTGGATTTGCAAGTAACCAATAACCATGGCTATATGTTACCCCTTTGTGCCCATGCTGTTTCTTCATGCTGAATTGTGCAAAGAGCCCTAACAAACAAGACTCCTCTCTGCCTGCATGGCCCTGGAGCCAATTGTTCCAGATGCCAAGAGCACCAGGCTTCCTGAGAGGCAGGTGCAGGTAAAAGTGTGTGCAACTGTGCCTGAGCAAAGGGACTGCACTGCCTACATTCACACTGCAAAATGGGAACTTTCACCTTCCCCTTTTCTCCTCTCTCCTCTCAGAAACAACTATAAAAACTCCAGACTTTGAAAATCTTCCAGGTGAAAATGTAGAGGAACAGAGAAAGCTTCAAGAATTTGACTTAAGAAATCATTTTTTATAAAATGGCATTAGATAAAAAGTGTTTAGCTCCATCTGGCAAATAACACAAATGCTTTGCCTCACTGATGTAATGTATTGTAAAAATTAATATACTGAACTGCAAAACATCCAAGGAACCCATTATCCAGGAAATATATCTTATGTTATTATCTTCAGACATCAAAAGTAGAAAAACATTGGTGCTTTCAAAATATCATCATAATTCTTTTCCTGGAGGCAAATTTCCTAAATAATAGCTGTTTGAGTGGCTAAAGAGTAAGTGTGAGCCTTCGAATTTTTAGCTAGCTGGCTTATGATTCTATAACTGGGCAAAATGTGTAAATTTCAACCAATTTTCTGGCCTTGTTTTCCAGTTTCAAAGTTTAATAGTCACATAATCCAGGCCACAAACTCTTTCAAACACAGTATCTATTTTTTCCCTCTGGTTTTATACTGCTGAACACAATCGGATCTTTGTCCATGACCACAGCCCCTAAAACATGAAACAATAGTGGTAATTAAGACAGGACAATTTTTCTGTTGTCAAGAGCCATATTTGCATGGCATGGCATTCAAAAGACTCACCCCATGAAAGGATTCATCAAAAGTAGTGGAGCTATAATTTCTGAAGCAAGAGGAAATTGTTTTCATATGCAAATAGTTTGGCTCCCATGCTCTCATACTACTAAGAAAGGAGCAGCATCAAGTTCAGTAGTGGGAAGGCAGAATTTCAAGGACAGCCCTTTAGAGACTAAAACCAGACAAGTTAAAATGTGACCTGGAAAACATCCAGGGTTTACTTTTTTAACTCCCATCCAATGGTCTGGGCTCCACACGGTTAAATTAGAATTGCCACAGTTTGTTAAACATTGAATGCCCCTCCCAAAAAGCAATGGGTTCTATAATTACTCCACAACAGGTCAAAAAGCTTTCTTGTTCCTCCAAGTTCAGTAATCACAAGTTGTAAAAGTTCTCTCACTCAGAGGTTGAAGCAATAAAATGACTCGTACAAGGGCTGTAAATTAAAGTGCAAAGAGAAACAGATGAACTTTGGTAACAGCTATTGCTAACTGAAAAAATACGAGAAACTCACAAAGTGTGAAAGAAGTCACCACACAAAAGCAATTTCTTTCAGCGAGGGACAAAAAAGCCAAACACGAATGGCACGCCCAGCTCTTTCAACCCCACACTCTGCTGCCCGTTGTGTCTGTGTTTGTGGGCTGAGATTTTCCTGCCCAGCTCATGGGTGTATTTATTCACCTTTGCTTAGGGTATGACTGCGCACACAAATTAGAGTGAGGCAAGAGTGGGTGGGGATTTACAGCATGTTAGCTGCTCCCTGGAAACTGCCTGGTGCATGCTGTGACCCTGTTTTCCTTGAGGAATACACGGCTTCTCCTGGCTGCCAGTACAGCTTTGTCCATGGGTTGTTACTGTGGGTTACCTGACAAACTGAAAATCCACACCCTCCCCAGCCCCACAGCAACCTGCACAAGTCCAACCCAAGCGAATCCCATGGCAGGTTTTATGACAGAAGTGCTCAAGGTGCCTTCTGATAACACCACACCGAGAGACAGCACAACTCTCTGTCTGTATAACAGCCCTGAGATGTTGTCACACGATAAAGCACGTTAAAAGCTACTTAGGATTCTCTCAAACAGTTTTCAACAAGTGTTTTGACAAAGTTCCATCTATATATATAAAGTTTCACGGAGAATGGCTAAAAAGGAGGGAAAAGTATCTTAGTTTACATTACAGTTTTAATGTAAACAGAGCTTCTTTTACCATGACTTGTGATCTCGTGTTTTTCTCTGAGCCCTTTCCAAACCCTACAAACCTGAGGGATTGGGCACAGTATGAAATTAGGAGGTTTGCCTCACTGCTGTGCAGTGGTCTGGGTGAGGAGTTATTACGGTTTTTACATCTAAAAACTGTTTATTTTAAGCAGCTTCGAATGCTGACAATGGATGTTCTAAAAATGCTGCCAGTGTTAGAGCCATGGAGATGCATTTTCAGGTACGTAAAGATGAGGGTGACAAACCTGTTACTGGCCCCACCCTCTGGAGTTAAGACTAAGCCTTGGCAGAGAGGTGAGGATGCCACAACATATCAGACAGGTTGGTTTCTATAATCCTCAAAGACACAAATAGAACATACATTAATTGCATGAGCATTTCTCTCCTGTGGCTACACCCTGTCTAGTTTTATGAACCAACAGCCCTGTCCTCTTAGTAGCTACTCTTACTTTCAAAGGTCTCCAACCTGACAGAGGCCCAAGCTGGGGGCTTCTGAAGCCAAGGACAGCTTTAGGAGGGCTGCCACTGCCTCTGAACTGATTTCCATCTTCAGTTTGCATGACAGTTTTGTCAAAATACACAAGCACTGTGTTATTATTAAAAAGATAAGTCATTATCTAGAAACTGGCCAAAAAGAGCAAAAGTGTATTTTTATTTTTTTTTACAGCACTTGGAAGTAGTTAGACAATCTAGCAGAAAGGCATGAATGCTCATTTATTTTCTTATTTGGCTCCATACTTGACCACCTCCATCTGGCCAAAACTTTTAATGTCACCAGAACTCCAAATGTTCTCATTATTCAAATCAGTGTAACAAGACTTACCTGTTTTCTGGTGGTTTTCGAACAGCAGGAAAAATAAAATGCACAGAAGATGCACCATTTTTATTACAGTCCTTTGAGCAGCAGCAGGTGTCGGTTTGTGACAACATGGAATCTTCAGAAACATATCATTGTCAAGGTACTGTACATCATTTCTTAGAATTATCCTCTTCCTACAGTTCTTTCAAGGTTTTGTTCTATGCAGATGATGAAGTCTGACAAAAAAAAGGTGAATGCAAACATTCTGAAGCTGTCCTAACAAAGAGTTCCTGAGCAAGTCTATAATATTATGAGAGATGTAGCAACGTCTACTGTCCAAAATACCTGAGGGCACTTTTGAGCATCAGTGTTGCTGGTTGTTTCTATCTTTGTCAGCCTTAACCAGTTAAAAGTCGTCATGAATTTTCAAAAGTCACTAATTTTGTAGGAAAAAGACTAATAAGACTGTGCTTCCCAATTTGGTATCATACATGACCTATTTTCTAGGGATGAGACTCTGGTTATCTTCAGGAGGGAACACCCAAAACCAATCAGGTTTGCAGCCTCTGAAGAATCTCAGTGAGACCGAGATTGCCAAATCCCCCAGTGGCATCGATCACGCTCTCTCCACTCATCTCTCTGATCTGCTGACCACAGTGCATGTCACAGCCCCACCTTGCATCGTTTCCTGATACTTAAAGGGTGACTCACACACCCTTGCGACTTTCCCTGAAAGCAGATTCTGTCCCTTTTCTGTGCCTGGGGAGTTTCACAAAGCCCACTCACCGAATTTCTAGTGATGACCTGGAAATGGCCTGACATCATCTCCCAGCTCACTAATTCTTATTGGCTTCAGAAAGAGGTGGCTTTATCTGCTTGGATCTAAATCACAGTTCACTGAAGTCAACAGAAAATTCCCCCACTGGAGTCAATGGCTCTCGAGTGTTTTAGTGAACTAATACTTTAGTCTAACAGATCTGGATCAGATGTAAATTATGGAGCAAAATTTGAAAAATACAGATCACATGAGTTTTCCTAATGTAAGTTTACATACTTTGTGAATGTAGAGCTTCGTGACCAAAACCTTTTTCTTTTTGCTATATAGTGGAGCCAGAAATGTGCTCATAGCATTTAAATTATAATTTCTCTGAGCTGTAATTATGCTTTAGTAAGAGTAAACCACAACTAGCCTACACTGCACTGCCTAATCAGCAGTCAGCTATTTGATAAGAGGAGGTATCTCCAACCAATTGATAAAATTATCCTGTTTATAACCAATATGCAAGGTCTTACCTTTCGAGTTGTGTGCTGAGGAAAGTTAATGTAGAATAGCCATTGAATATGGTCACGTATTTCAGCACAAAGAGGCAGAAGCAGCACAAAAGATACAAAAAAACCCCCAACCCCCCAGACACCACAGTACCTGTGTAATAAACTCCAACACTCAGGCCCTTGTAATTTGTTTAGCCTCATGTCTGCTCCACTGGCTTTGATTCTGCCCTCAAAATAACCTGGGAAGAGGGTAAGATTAACCTGAGAATGGCCCCTCATTTACATTGCCTTGCTGGCCAATGGCATCACGCAGAGCAACCCTCCTTCAAAAATACTGAGCAACGTTTAATCAATAATTTCTTCATATTTGTAAATCTGGTGAGACCACAGGCAGTGAGTTCCTTATTAGCCCCTTCAAACTGGGGCCAAATTAAATGCTACACTACAAAAGCAGCGTGATGCACCTAAGTTTGTAGCAGAATTACTGTAGTGCTTTCTAAAGGTCCTAACTCACAGTTCTTGGTATGTCACAACACCAACACACTGTGAGATGCTCTAGTCCACACAAATACCCTAAACCCATTCAGCCCCTGGATACTCAAGGCTATTTTTTGATAACAAAGATACCTATGTGGTATTTGAAGGTGGTTGTAGAAAGAAGCAGGGCTACTTTCAGTAGTAGCCCCTCCAAGATTTCAATACTGCTTGGATTTTTAAACTAGGCACAGAGAGCTTTACCTACACAGAAGAAGGCTCAGTAGAAGAAAGGGGACTAGCTGTACCCAGCCTGTTCTGTTCTTCTACATTTACGCATTAAATAAATAAAAAAATAAAGGCAAAACCCTATAATAAAATTTATTATCCTCGTTATCAAGGCTTACGTAGGTCAGCTTGCAGTTTGATAATGACAAGATAGCTCTTCTCATCTTGAACAAACCAGTACTTCAACAGGGAATAAGAGGTTTATAGTAAGGCAGGCGTTTCTGAGCTTATTGATCCTACTCATCTTTGTGGAAAATGCCATGGCTGGACAAAAGTGATGCCAGAAGTCCATATCTGAGACTTTAGTCTTCCCAAGTTTTCATATTGCTAGGCCAAGCTTTCATTTTCAGCCTTGGACAAGTGTATCAGAAGAATGTATTTGTCAATCAGAAACCACACAAAACCATGAGAAGAATCAAGCCAAAAACTGGGATTGGGGCTGTACCAGGAGCAAATCAAAAGAGCAGTCCTTCAACTCAAGGCAGCAGCAGGGCACTGCAGACAAAAACCACATATAAAACCCCATATAACACAAACACCGCTGTGCAGAGACAAAATATGCAAAGTTTTCAGTTCTGTGCAAAAGCAGAAACACGTTTTTATTGTACAGTGGACTGGTGAGAGGAACTTCAAGTCTTTGAGCAGAATGTCATTCTGGTTTTATCCTGTCCTAAAATAACTTGTTTTTCTAGGGTGCTAAAATATCTTTTAGAAAGATCCATGCATATTTTTTAAGTGAATAAATAAACTCAAAGCTCACAAAGGATTTCTGGTGTATCATACCTATTGTCTTCCATTTTGGCATTACTTTTACACTTCGGAAAGCCATCTTAAAACCTGCAGCCGGCTTTCCCCTGCTTCCTCCTCAGCAGCCTAGCAGGGCTCTGGCACTACCTCCCATTTTGTAGGTCCCCACAAAGCCCCGCGGCTCAGAGACGAAGCACTCAGGTCTACTTTTTCCTGAGCGAAAAAATGGGGATTCTGCACCAGGAGCGAATCTTCAGAGCAACCTTGAGGCAGAGACTTCTACTTAATATTTCAGAAAGGAACCAAAATCGAAAATAGAAACAAAACACGTAAAGATCCTTACAGAAGGGTTCATTCTACACAGATAAGCGTTCTGCTTTTTAGTTTACCGAGGAATAATCAGAATTAATGTCAAGCACGGAGCAGCTCACACGGCACCCCGGATGCGAACAAAGCTCACTACGAAGTCCGAGTTCTCCCTGCCTGCTCTCAGCTCGCCCAGAGCGGAATGGAAACCCCCCCAGGGAAGAGCCCGGGGCCACCAGGGCAGGGCAGGGACCTCGGGGGCGCTCCGAAGGTCAGCGGCGGGTGCGGGAAGCCCCGAGCCGGGCGGGACTCGGGCTCCGCTCCCCGGTGTGTCCCG
>JAHLSL010000058.1:5011222-5023896 GCA_025920805.1 Petroica traversi
ACTCACGGCCCCGGCATCGAGGGAGCCGCGGCGCTCGGGAGGGGAGGGCGGGTGTCGGGGTGCGGGCAGGGGCAGGGGCGGCTCTGTCCGTCCTGCCCCCGCTGCCGGCTCACGGCCGCTTCCCTTGCAGCGTGTGCCTGCGAGAAGAACAAGCGCGTCACCAACTGCAGGTTCGAAAATGATCGGTGCCGCTGCGACGCCATCGGCTCCGGCTTCACCGTGGACTGCACCACCCGTGAGTGAAAGGGCACGGCCGGGTGGGGGGCACGGGGAGTGTGTGAGAAGGGCCGTGGAGATCCCCGCAAACAATGGAGGCAGGGAAGGAGCTCCTCTTCCTGGTCTTACAGGTCAATTGGTGATGGAAGATAAGCGTTTAGAGCTCCTCTGCTCGGACAGGTGTAGCTCCCCCGTCCTCCTCAATATCTGTTCTCCAGTAGCAAGAGTTTCTTGAAGATGAATGTTTAACCTCCTTGCAAGCACATATCCTCGCTTTTCCCGCAAATTTAGCGGGGAAAGAGCCTTGTGACAAGAACTTACTCTAGGATCAGGCTTAGCTAAGCTTCTGTGTGAAATGGAAGCTCTAAGTCCTAAGGCTGGACTGGTTAGGCCATTGCCTTGGGAGGCTGACGCTCCCCAGTTGTATTGATTTTATGCACCACCTACACATTCGACATCTGCTCTTCCGTGTAATGGCTTCAGATCTGGTGGCTGCTAATGTAACCTGGTGTTTGTACGGACTCAAAGCTTGGTTTTGGACATGCGTGGTCTGATGCTGCATAAGGTGACTTTCTGGTTATTTTTAGTGACTTCGAAGTGCCTGTTGATGAAAGCAGAAGTGATGAGCTCAAAATCGGGTCGTCGTGAGAAACCAAAAGATGCGTTTGAAGATACTGATGGTCTCTATGATCCCGAGTGTGAAAATACTGGTGCTTTCAAGGCAAAGCAGTGCAATGGAACCACCTGTTGGTGTGTGAATACAGCTGGAGTTAGAAGAACTGACAAACACGATTCAGACTTGAAGTGCAATAAATTAGTCAGAACGACGTAAGTCTTTCAACAGGGTGTGCTGTGACATGAAAACATTCCTGAATGAGGCTCTGCCTTGTGTGAATGATACCCTGGGAATGAATGAAGATGGAGCAATCACCACTTGGTAACTGCTGGGTTTTATTCTTCAGAAACAAGGAGACATTGAATGGGTTTGGAAGAGACTTTGCTTCCTTTGGTTTTGTCTCTCTGCTCTGTTTTTTTTTTTAGCCTGGGGTTAGATTTTTTTGGTATGTTTTATATGCATGTACTTCAAGAATATTCATTTTACTTCAGGTGGATCATCATTGAAATGACACATGCTGAGAGAAATGCTCCTCTGAACGCTGAATCTTTAAAGAAGTAAGTGATGACAGTAATATGCCAGGGTAGTGTGTGCATGTCTTACTAGAATATGTAGTGGATTTCTAAGCAGTTGATTAAAAGCATTGTCAGACCTGTGAACTCGTTTGTGACACCTTAGAAGTGAGCTGCAGGTCCTTGATAGAATCACTTTAATTTTTATTGGAAGCAAATTAACTGCTAAAGAGATTCCCTTCCATTTAAAAGTGATTGCTATTTTTCCCCCCTCAAATCAATATACTAAAAGAAGTGGAAGGTAATGGGTGAAACTGTTCAGAAAGCAAACTGACAAAAAAGGCAAAAGGACTACAACTAACAGGAGGAAAACAAGAGTTTAGCCTTTTTTTTTCATTTTGTTAAAACAAAACCCAACTTGTAGCTATTAGATCACCTCCTTTCCAGAACAAAAGCTGCTGCCCTCTAGCTCATCTTCTGTACTCTTCAAAGCTGTAAAACTCTTTTGTCTAACACAGGTGTTTATTTTTCATTAAGTGTGTCTTCACTGTTAGGAGTTAATTGAACTCTAGTATGAAGAGAATGCACTAGGTTTGGTTGGGGCAGAGTTAATTTTCTTGGTAGCAATTGGTGTAACATTTGAAACCAGTGCCCAAAATGATGTTGATAAATCCACCCGTGTTTTAGCTGCTGCTGAACAGCCCTTCCAAGTGTCAGGACCTTCTCAGGCTCTCCCTCTGCTGCCCCAGTGAGTAGGTGGGGATGGACAGGAGGCTGAGAAGGGTCCAGGGCTGACCTGAATTGCCTGAACAGATAGCCCATATTGTATAATGCCGTGTTCAGCAATAAATGTGGGGGAAAGTCTTTTCCCAGGTAGCCATTGCTCAGAGGTTGGCTGGACATTGATCTGCCAGTGATGACTGATTGCTTTGACATCACTTGAGGTTTTATATTTCCCCCACCCAGCCCTTTCACTTACCAGACTGAGTTTATTCTAGCTGATGAGAGTTGTTTCAGTTTAGTTTGTTTTCCTTGCTTTTGCCCTTCTGATTATTTTCCTAATCCTGCCAGGGGGAAGTGAGAAAAAATGAGGGTTTAGCTGCTACATGAGGTCTACCCACCACAGAAACTGCCAGTAAAAAAATTACACCGGTCTTCTCCACTTCTCAAATTATATGAGTGAAATAGTACTATTTTTAACAGCCTTGGCCTTCATATCCTTACAGGTTTTTCAGGGATACCATCACCAGTCGTTATCAGCTCAGTGACCGCTACATAAGCAATGTCCTGGTAAGAGGCACATGTTTAGTAAAGTATCAGAACTTAATTTTGTTGTGAGTGACTTTGAAAACTCTTATTTGACTAATGCAGCACAGCATGAGTTCTAGTAGAAGCTCTCAAAGTAGTGAGCAGTTTGCTAAAAGCTGAATCTGAACACAAGTGCTGAGAAACTACACTGCTCTCCTTAGTCTGTACATGACTTCTTTGCTTCACTTAAAAAGTGGAATTCAAATCCTACTGTAAATAGTTGGCTTCAGTTCAAGAACCATAAACTTGATCCAGGATGTTAAGTTCACAAACTGGATCATAATGTTTTGGTGAATATATGGTGGATAATATTGGTGGATTTAAACTACAGCCTTCTTAATACCACACTATTTTTTTTTTTTGCAGTATGAAAACCCTTTAATTACTATTGATTTGAAGCAAAATTCCTCAGACAAATTAGCTGGAGGTGTGGATATAGCTGATGTGGCCTACTACTTTGAAAAAGATGTAAGTATGTCATGGGTAAAGTCTGCCAGAAGCTGAGAGTATGTCTTGAATTGAGCTCAGGAGTCTGGCTGTGTACTGGCTAAAGCAAGGTGTATTATCCCTGTGATGAGATAAATGCCTTTCTACAATGTGAACCAGCAAGTCCCTCTTTTCCTATCCATTTTAGGTCAAAGGTCAGTCCATCTTTCATAACAGTGCTGGGCTGAATGTCAGCATTGACAATGAAGAAGTGAAGCTTGAGAGGACAGTGGTCTACTACGTTGATGAAATAGCACCCGAATTTTCCATGAAGTCTCTGACTCCTGGTGTTATTGCTGTCATTGTCGTGGTAGTGATAGCAATTGTGGCTGCAATTGTTGTTCTGGTAAGTTCTAACAAATCTGCCAGTGCAATTTGGGAAGTAACAACACGTGCATTTGGACTCTGATGGAAAGTTTTCTGATGTTTGCTTCTTCAGACTTGGGAGGTGGGAAATTGGTGATGGGCACACTGTCACTGTTCCAGGTTACAGCTGAAGGGTGTCACCCAGAAAACAAGTACTGGGAACAATTCAGAGGTGAACAAAGAACCTCCTGGTTTAAAGTAGTTCAGAGTGACAGACAACCTCGTTTGTACCTGCCTTACTTTGGAAGGATGGGGAAAGGACAGCTTCAAGTTTTGCATTTTTACAGTCAAAACCAGAAGTTACTTGTATATCAAGACTTTAAAAATATTACATCCTTTTTTTACAGGTCCTCACAAGGAGGAGGAAAGGGAAGTACGTGAAAGCTGAGGTAAATAACTTCTGTTTTTGGTGCATGTGTGGGGAGGTTGACCAGAATCCAGAAACTCCTGAGTTTTCTGTAGATTAAAAGCTCACTTTGGGTGCTTCAGATGTGTTCAGGGAGGCTGAAAATATTCCAGTTCTGGAGTTTTCACCTCTATGTAGCTTCTGCAGTAGTTTCAAAGGCAACTGGTGATCTGCTGTTTTTCCCAGAGCTGAGGGGTGGGGTTTGCTTTTACTGCAAGTTCTACTTTACATATGTATGGCAAGGGCTGTGCAATCCACAGGAAGTGCTGATAGTCTTGTTCTGTGATGAAAACCTTTCCTGAGGTATTTGCATGGATCTTGCAGCTTCTTTCCAATGGAATAGTAAATGGTGCTTCATGCCAGGTGTGGAGCCTTTTGGGAAGGAATCTGAACAATGTTGTAGTTAAATTGTATTGTCTGCTTCCTGCATGTACCCTAAGGAATACTTTTTTTTTAAGTTTGGTGGGTTTATCGTAGTTCATTCTGTTGCTGTTGCAATCAAATCTATTTGCTAATGAAAATCTGGACTGTTAAGTCCCAATGACTTACTGAATCTTAAAGTTTAGAAGTAACACAGATGTTGATCACCCTTTACCTCCTCCCCTCCAGGTGAAGGAAATGAATGAAATGCACAGAGGACTGAATGCTTAACTAAATCAACTGAAGACAAGCCAGATTTAAGCAAGAAGAAAGCAAAAGCATTGGAGGCATGAATCTTAACTCTTTAAAAGTTTCCTCCTTGAAAGGGAGGCAATTGTGCTCACTTAATCATCATTAAAACTCTTAAAAACCAAGACTGGTAACCATTCAACTACTTTTACTATTCATTGAGAGTTAAATGCCCCATCTTACCTAAGTAAAACTTAACTATTGCTCCCTGATTTTATTTTTTTTTTTAATGGTGATGAAATGAGTTGACAACTGCTGTTACTAGGGTTTTGGAGCATACATGCCTAAATGGTTATTTTACCCATGTGGGAGTTTTATTGGAAGTAATGATTTTGTAGCCATGTTGTAACTGGAATGTCTCCTGTATAACTGAACACAGCGTTTTTATGGCAGTTTGTACATATTTGAAGTTGCTGTAACTTTTTTATGACTTGAATTAATAAAACTTTGAAACAGGCTTCTAATTCTTCCATGGTGAAATGATAATCTGCTAAGTTACTGTGCTTACAGATTTGTAGTTTGATTCCTTAAAGCAAGGAACCTCAGCACTGCTGAAAATATTCTAGAACTCCAATTAGTGGTTTTTATTAGCCATCTAGTATCTGAGTAGCATGATATTTTTTTCTTAAAGCTGTGAAAACTATGCAACAAGAGTGAAATGAAAATATACAGACTGTTGTACAAAAAAATCAATAGGCTCAGAATGCAGCCATTTCAGGAATGCACAGACTGATCTTTCCAATGCTCTGTAAGTATTAAAAGTAAAATAAGCCTCTAACTTAGGACATGTCTGGTGCAGGGTTGGGGGTGAGCAGCCCTGGCAGCTGATGCTGGAGCTGGGGAAGAGAAATTTACCCCATTACTGTGGTTTTGTCTGTGGCAAAGCTGTTGTACAGCAGGGAGCTGTTGCTGCTGTTATTCCTGTTCTCTGCCTTAGGTGGTGGCCAGATTTCCACAGGTTCTCAGCCTCCCAGAGCCTTCCTTGCTTTGTCTGTCAGTGACCTGTGCCATGGATGCTGGCTAGCAAGTCCTTCAGCACATCTGATTTATAAAGGAAATGCTGTAACTCCTCTTGCCAAAGAAATAATGAGATGCAAGATAAGGAACTGAGTGACAAACCTTGTTACTAATGTGTGTGTTTTGACCCACCCTGGCTAAAACAGGAAAAGTGGGATAAACTACTGAGAGGATACTCTATGTACTGTTGATGAAATTAGCTGTTGATGAAATTAAATGTGAAGTGTGTCCCATCAGTGTGCCTGCTACATACCACAGGGAAGCTGCTCAACTGAGGTGGTGCTGTCTCCACTCACCAGTATCCCTTCAACAGGGTTGCATTGCTGTGCAGGGTATTGCACAAAAATCCTGAAGTAGAGAATTTACTGGAATGTTTTGCAGCCTTTTCAGGCAGATTTGTCAGTGATAACTTATGCAGGCAGGCTCTCCCTCTGCTGATCTGTGCCGTTCCCTTTTTCCCCAGGTATATGGGCGATCTGCTGAGGTGTGATGAATTTTGTACAATTCTGTAAGCTGTTAACCAAATAAAGCCAAGTTTTCAGTAAGCTGGTCTTGTTCTGAGTTGTGTGTATTGTCTTTCCCAGTGCTTGAGTCTCCATCACCTCAAATGTCTGCAATAGGGTATCCTTGTCATTTCTTTCTTCTCCCCCAATATTCTAGTGCCATTTTCTCTCCTCCCCTCCCAATTCCACAGCACATTTTTGGCCTGTGGGGTGGAAAGAGGTGTTGTTTGCTGTGGCTGGGCTGGAGCTGCACATGTGCAGACTTGACTGGACAGGCTGGTCTGTGGCTGCTGTGTGGCCTGGACCTTGTCCCAATGGCTTTGCTTGAACATCATCTTCTCCCTGCTTTTCCCACACTGCAGGGAGGCAGTCAGACACTTCCATTTTATTTTTTTTTAATTCAGTTTAACATTTTGTGTTGGATATGAAGCTCTCCATGCTCTACCACAGTCTTCTTCCTTGTCAAATTTGCCTAAAACTAACCAAGGGATTAGAAAACCAGAAAGCTTACAGAAATACTTAAAAAACCCTGGAGTTCAAGTAAATCCACAATTTAGAGGGGAATGCACTGTCTCTTAACTCAGTTACTGTGGTACTAACATGCTGCTGCTCAGCTCTACAGATGGTGATCAGAAATAGTTTTTTCATTAGTTTCTTGTTCTAAATAGTTTTATTGATATATTTGTCTTTGTGTTGTTTTACTTACTAAACACTGCACTTGTCCAGCAGTCCAGCTGCACAAAAGTGTGTATTTAGAGGGAAATGGGAAAGTATGAGGGGGAAAATATCTGAGAAATTAGTGTATTGGTATCCTGCAGCTTATTGTGCTTTATAGATTTTTATTCCAAGAGAAGACTAATGCACTGAAATTTCAATAAAAGCCATTATGAGATTGTCAACTCTACATATGCATGTGATAGAGCAATATATAGAGCATATATATATATATATATATATATACTCATACATAAAGCAATATGGCAAAAATTGATTGCTACGGAAAAATAATATGGTGTTAAATAAGAAAATATTAAATGGTTGCTATTTTGGTACTTGGATTCTGCTTTTGATACTATTGGAAAACGTTCAGCAAAGTTTAAAAGAGTTTCCTGTAAAAGAAACAAGCTAATAGAACTTAATAAAGGGCCAATAGTGTCTGCATCAATTTTTAACTAGGTAAATATTTTGATACTTCCATTTGATTTATTCATTAACTTCCTTACGTGAAGGAGCATATTTTTAAAACTGAAAGTCCTGCACAAAGTTGAGATATGATGTTTCCTCTCTTTTCAGGTAATGTCAATTTTGAGAACGCGTGTGAAGGGCAGGTTGAAAATGTATTAAGACTGGATAAATTAGATTTTTGTGTTACAGAGAGGGATAAACATAAATTGCAAGAAACTCTAGTAATAATGCATATCTTAGTGCCTGAGTACAAGATATGTAATGCATATCTTATTTCCTATGTATGGGAAAACAGTGTTAGTACAGGCAAGTGCAAATCTATTACTTCCTCATGAATCTTACACTAGCAAATATACATTATCATTATTACTGCTGAGTAAAATTAAATATGTGTTTATGTAAAGACAATGACAGACCTTTTGGAAGAGGTTATGCAAATAATTTATATGAGAAAGCATGACAAAGAGAGTCTATTCAACTTTCTTCTGAGACCTAAGTAAGGCCAAAGCACAGTTTCCACAGCTAGAAAATGAAAGGTCAGTGTTGCATGTGCAGGGTCAGTTGTCAGTGCTGTACCCATTACCCTCCTGAGCAGCCAGAGCAGTTTGGTCAGAGAAATATCACTGTTTGTGGACCATGTTTATTTATATTCTCACCAGCTGGACTTTGCTCACCAGAATACAGTGACTTTGGATTACTTGAAACAGCCAGAAAAATATTCTAGGGGACTAAAAACGCTGGCAGCTCTGCAGCTCCAACTTTACTAGTGCTAGTTAGGGAATTGTAGCAGCTCCCAGCAGAGGCTGCAGTCTGGGAAAGGTCCATCCCAGAGCATGCAGGCAGCCAGGAATACTGCAAGGATGCTGCAGGGATGCTCTGTGTGTTCAGAAAAAAAATAAAACCCAGAGAGTTTTATGAACTTTATTAAAATCCTTATCTTAGCAGGGATATGCCAAGCAGGAGGTGGTGTGTGGTGCTAGAAGGAAAACTGATCAGCTTACAGTGTGTGAAAACCTCACACATGTAAGGAGTGGTTTTTACCCTCCTATCCTCTAAATGCACTGTAGAATTCTTACACTTGCCTGCCAAGTAGAGCATGGCTGTGCCAAATCTAAGTGAAAAATGTAAAAGAAAATTAAAAGGTTCTTTACACAGCAGCAGCCACATTTTTTATTTTCAAACTTATATTTTCTAAACATTCTTATCCTGTTAATGTGAAGTCTCTGCTGCAGGACACGTGCACACACAGAGACACATCACACTGGTACCAGATTTCCTGGTGAGTTCCCCACCAGCTCAAAAGCATTAGAGCTTCCATTGATCACAGCTGTATCCTAATTAACCACTGGTAAAAAACAAATATTTTCTCTTTTTTTTCCCCTATAAAGGTGTTAAAGGGGGGAAAAATAAAAAAAACAAAAAAGAGGAAAAGCTATTGTAACTTTTCTCTAGATGGCACTTACGCCTAAGAAGGCAAAAAATTAATTAGGGACTCGATTAGCAGCAGTTTCCCACCTGCCATGGGCATAACAATGACAGGCATCCCATTCCAGTCGCTGATGGTGGGCGAGGGGAAAAGCAAGGGGAAAAGCAAGGGGAAAAGCAGGGAATGCTGTCACCGAGAGCACATGGAAGGAGCCAGCCTGGCCACAGGGAAATGCTCCCCACTCAGAGCTGAGAGCGTCAGTCCCTGCTGGAGCTGCCCGGAAGGACAGCGGGACACAGAGAGCGGCAGAGGCTCCAGGCGATGAGTGCTGAGCTGTTCCGTGCCAGGGATAATGTCCTGGGTTGGCCATATGGCTTTTTGTATCCCCAGTCGTCCCTCCTGCTGATGCTGGATATGAAGATCTACAGCTTTCATAGAGATCAGAGAGTGAAAGTGGAGAAAAATCCAAAACAAAACCGCACCGTTTGTCTGCAGGAGTTACACCTTTACTCTAACCCCGAAAAAAAAAATAAAATAAAAATAAAATTTAAAAAAAGGCCTTGAAGAGGCTGCATTCTTTCAGGACAGAGAGATCTCACTCTCTGGTGTGGGTGCTGGAACAGCACACAGCAGAGGGTTTCCTCGGATCTTTCTCAGCTTTTTTTTGCAGGGAGAGACTTTGTTTCTTTTGCTGTGTATTTTTTTCCCTTTTTCCCTCCTCCTGGGACTGGTTGGCATCGCGTGGGCCCAAGACACCAGGGAACCCCCGGGGAACCCCCCAATTTCTACAGCCGGGCCCGGCAATCGGCCCCCCCGGACTCAGACGGACTCTGAATCACCATCTCTTCAGAGGAAGGAGAGGTTTCATTGTTTTCATATCACCCAAATTTCCTATGCTTGTGAATATTCTATTTGTTAAATAAATAGTTTTTTCCACTTTTCTCTAAGGAAATTTTTCCCGAATCTGTGTGAGGGAGGAGTGGCTGGAATCGGCTTTTCCTAGAGGAGACCCCCCCCAGAGGTTTCCTCCTAAAATTTGCCCTAAACCAGGACAGATTCCCCGACACAAACGCTGGGACAGATTCCCCGACACAAACGCTGGGACAGATTCCCCGACACAAACACATTGGGACAGACTCCCCAACACAAACACTGGGGCAGATTCCCCAACACAAACGCTGCTCTCGGGCTGTGCTCTCCCTGCCCAGGGCACAGAGAGGGAAGCACGCAGCAATTACAGCTCAGCAGGCACTGTTTTACCGCTTTTGAAGATGGCAATGAAGTCCCTGGAGTCCCTCCTGTCTCCAGATGTTTGTGTGGGACGCTCCTTTTCTCCCTGTCGTGTTTCCTGCCTTATCTGTAACCATCAGGTTGTATCTGTAACCATCAGACAAGCAGCCCCAGCGATTCAAAATGTGGATTCTGGGCTGCCCGGGTGTTATGGATGCTTGGCAAGGTTGCCTGACACTGTGAGTGCATTCCCAAGGGAATGGATTTGCTGAATGACACTTGTTGAGGCTGAATTTTGCTCTGTGAGTATTGCTGCAAGCAAGTACTCTTGGTGGATCAGAGTTTAAATCAGAGAGTTTAGCTGCTTCTGGAAAGAAGGTTAGGGACAGTGCACTTGTTCATACTGAAAATAAATACTTTTGGCTTGCCAGAGTAGTGTTATTTTTACAATTTATGAGATAAGAGGAAGATTTGGGATACAAAGCTGTCAAAGCTCTAGAGGCCTGCCTGCTTTGCTCCTTCCTTCCTAAGTCAATTTAAAGGTAGTGTGAAAACCTGAAATAGTTCTTAAACGGGCATCTGAGTGGGTGCCTTTGGAAAGCACCTATTGGCACCAAGAAATACTAAATATGAGCACATTGATTCAACAATTGGAAAGAAGAGAGAAGCCAGGTGAGAAAAATCCAGAAACAGAGGTCCCAAAAGCGTTCCATAGCTGGACCCAGCTGGGAGGGAGGAGGAAAGGAAGGATGGGAGATGATTTTTGAGAAATTGATTAATATAGGGGTAGAAATGAGACTAAAGCAATGGTGGGCAAACAAGGGGACGTTCTGTACAAGGTACACAAACCAGAACATAACATTTATTTAAGAATACTGAGGCATGTAAAACAGAAGATGTGTTTTATCTATAGGTGATAGTGTGCAGGCAGCTGGATTGGGATACAAGAATCAGGAATACAGTGGTTTCTGACTGGAAAGATGAGAGAAAGGCAGTGCAAGGTAAGAGAAGTTTCCAAGATGTGTCTGAGCTGATGAAACATGGCATTTCTCATTATTTTTAGACAGTAATCACTGAAGGAAGATTGTTGCCTATACTGTTTCTATTCCTATGTGTCTTTACAGTAAAAGATAAAACAAGCAAACAAATCAATAAAGGAAAATGCTTAGGACAGTGCAAGGGAAAGAGCATGAAAAATCAAAAACCTAAAACATTCTGGGCACGAGGACCACCTTGTAGCCAGGACTCAGGATACCTCTGAGTGCCCTTTCTGTCCCTGGGCTGGGTAATTCACGTGTAAATGGGGTCAAGCCTTGGGGTTTCTGGCCATTTTCCCTTTTCCTTGTGCTGCCAGGGGGGAGTGACCCCCTGTAAGGAGGGCAAGGAGGGCAAGGGCTGCTCTCTCTTTGCTGGAGGGAGCACATGGGGTCTGGGGACACCGATGCCCAAAAGACAGGCTGGAAATAAATCCCCATGGAATGATGTCTGTAGAGCAGGTATCTGTTTATTTCTCCTCCTAACTCACCCGCCTTTGTCAAGTGTTGTGGTTCATCTATACAGTAAGAGATGTTTAATGTTGCTATGTCATTACAGCATCACTGCAGAAATAACTTACATTGCATGATCTCATGGTTATTGGGTAAGTTTTTTATACTGCACTTGTGCATCCCCAATTTGGGGGTCACCAGGCATCTTTGATGAAGGCTTCTCCACTCTTCTTTATAATTAAACTTTTCAACTTTGCCTTAGATGCACACGTAGTGACAGTGTTCCTTGGTCCATCTGGTCGTGACCAGTCTAAATTCTTCATTGTGTGGCTTTGCACTTGCCAATTTCTCATTACTACTACACTTACCTATCTCTGTAACTCTACATCTGGTGAGGTTTTTTATGTTTTATACATCTGGTGAGGATTTTTCCCCTCTCCTTTTGTCTATTCAGCATTAAAGCAACTAGTTAACCATATATGAGCCATTACATTGCATAAAAAGTTGTTCATATCAGGTTATATGTAGATATCAAAAGTTATGAGTCAGGTTATAGAAGTATAAGGTTATATAGGTAAAAAAGCTATTATTCAGGTTATATAAGTATCAGGTTATATAGATTAAAAACCTACGATTCAGGCTATATAAGGTTATATAGGTAAAAAAGCTATTATTCAGGTTATATAAGTATCAGGTTATATAGATAAAAAAAGCTGTAATTCAGGTTATGTAAGTATGAGGTTATATAGAAATAAAAGCTATGATTCAGGCTGCATAAGTAAAAACTCCAATTCTGGCTATATAAGTATAAAAAGTTACGCTTCAGGTTATATTTATAAGAAGCCACGATACATGTTATATTGATATTAGATTACATAGATATCTTATAACTCAAGCTAGATGAGCACCTTGTAACTTTAACTTAGGTTATACAGGCACCAACCCCATTCCTGCTGAAAGGAGAGGGGGCTGTCACCCATAGCCCTGGCAGTGTCACTGACCCCAGTGACAGCCCCGCTCTCGGGTTTGATGCTGGAATGATTTTTGTCTTTTCTTTTATATCCCTTTTACACAGCTCTCTGTATCCACAAGTATCAGCAGCACACTTGGAACCTTTTACTCAGTTTAGTGCTCAGTGTTTTGTAAGTGTTCTGCAGGCCCTGAGACTGAACAGCCCAGAGCTGCAGAGCCAGGGACACCAAACATTCCCACTGGCTCAGGAACCCAAGGTCTCCTGGCAGGACAGA
>JAHLSL010000058.1:5028896-5056979 GCA_025920805.1 Petroica traversi
GACCCCCCGGTATTCCCTGGATGCCCCCGGTATTCCATGGATGCCCCCGGTATTCCTTGGATGCCCCCGGGACCCCCGGGATTCCCTGGATGCTCCCGGGACCCCTCCGTATTCCCTGGGTGCCCCAGGTAAGACCCGGAACCCCCCCCGGGATTCCCTGGGTGCCCCCGGGACCCCCGGTATTCCCTGGGTGCCCCCGGTATTCCCTGGATGCTCCCGGGACCCCCGGGATTCCCTGGGTGCCCCCGGTATTCCTTGGATGCCCCCGGGACCCCCGGTATTCCCTGGATGCTCCCGGTATTCCCTGGGTGCTCCCGGTATTCCCTGGGTGCCCCCGGGATTCCCTGGGTGCCCCCGGGATTCCCTGGGTGCCCCCGGGATTCCCTGGGTGCCCCCAGTGTTCCCTGGGTGCCCCCGGGAGCCGGTGCCGAGGCCTGCGGGAGGCACAAGGAGCGGCCTCAGGGTGGCCTCTCGTGGGTTCCGGGGATGCGGGAGGGGAGGTGCTGAGGTGTTTCGGTGTTCCAGTGACCCCCTGGGTCATTGGGGCCGGGAATCACTGAATGCCGTTCTTTACTTGCAAATCTTTCCGTGTGTTTCATAGGATTTTCTGCTCCACCCCCTGCTGCTTTTTGTTTATCGCTTTGTGTAAGGCGGTGCAGCTTGCAGGTGTCAGGTGTAAGAGCATCATGATAAATTATTGGAAGAGACAAGCTTTAGTACTGGCCTTAATCTTGAGGAACGCTGTGTTGCTAAATTATTGTCTCAGATTTTGCAAAACTCTTATAATGAGTCAATTCTTTTTGTGTGAGCAACAGCATTGAAAAGAGCATGACATTCTGATATGCTTTTCACTTTATGCTGCAAGTGATGAGCTCATATGTAAAAGAAAAAAAAAAAACCAAACCCCAGCCCTCCCCAAAGCTTGATGTGTCTTCCAGACTAGAAACATGCACCAGTGTGATTGTATTCAATTTAGAAGTTATTTTGCAGTTGTAATCATGTGACTACCAGCTCTAGTTTTAAAACCCTCTAAGGCCTTATTTACCACATCCAACTAAAAGCGTAAAACTGCACTGGTTTCTTTCATGATGATTTCAAAGTACACATGAACTGCAGCTGCTCCCCACCCCCTGCTGTTGTATTGTCTTCTAAACTGAAAAAATAAGAAAAGTTGTGTTTTGTTGGACAGTTCTACACTGGGAAAGAGAACATAATTATGTAGAAATAGGGTTTTTAACTGTTACAAAAACTCTTGCTACGTGTTTGAGGAAAGAAAATGAAAAAGTGCTATTTGAAATAAACACATATGTTCCGTTGGGTGTGGAAGTTTGCTGTTTATCATCTTTCATGTAAAGAAAGGGAGGAAGAGGCTCAGATGTGGAGAAGGCATGGGGCTGAGAGAGGGATGTGATATTCCCTGTTGCCTGTGCTTACCTGGTGTGTCATCCTAACTCCATGTGCCTGACCCCACTCTGAGTTAGTTCTGCTTCCCAGCCTGGCAGAAAATTTAATATTCTCACCTGAAATCCCAGTCTGGTCAGTGGAATTGCCTGTTCTGTGAGTAGGCTGCTGCAGGAGGTGGGGAGGTAGAAGTGATGTTGCTCCTCTGGGCAGCTACATGGACTTAAATTTGTTCAGCTGCATCATCTGCTTGCTCATACAGGAGCAGAAGCAAGAAATTTGTCAGTCAGACACTTTCTAAGTTAGGTTTTAATGTAAGCTGTTAATTTGTTTTTACGTGTTGTTTTTACTGGGTAAATTATGATAAAAGAGAAATGTCTTGGCACACGTGTTGTGTGAGTGTGAATAGGGTGGCACTCTGTTCTGTCAACAGCAGCTGCTTTTCCAGGAAAGAAAAGATGTTGTCCAGAAGGAGAACCTGTAGCAGACTTGTGATGCTCACTAGATGAAAATGTGTGAAATGTTAATTTGTAAACCAAGTCAAGAATATTAGGAGAGGGGAAGGGTGAGAGGAACATATCCCTTTGTATCTATTAACATACAGATTTAGTGAAATTAGGAATTGAATGTTGTTTTCATTTGGAGCTGGAGTATGCCTTCTTTGTTAGTGTTAACCTGTTGAATGTTGTGGGTTTGTGTTGTTTCATGGACTCTACATTTTTGCATCTTTGATATTAAGACAGTGCCTTCTGAAGGCTGTTCTTGGGGGTTTTGTTTACAGAAGATAAGCTTTATGAACAAATTCAGTTATCTGTTAATTTTTTTTTTTTTTTGTAGGAACTCAGAAGCTTGAGAGTGTTGTGCTTAGTAAAATGAACTTTGAATCTTTTGTGAAGGACCTGCTTCTGGTTCGTCATTACAGAGTTGAAGTTTACAAGAACAAAGCAGGGAGCAAATCTGTCAAAGAAAATGACTGGTATTTGGCTTACAAGGTACAGTTCTCCACCTCTCTTTATAAATGTGAGATGAAAGAAAAAACCCATAGCTTTTTCCTCCTCTGAGTTTTGGGATTTTAAGGGACTGGTGATGAAAAATGACACCTGTTTGTTATGTATTGGTTATATATCAATATATCTATTACTGCTCTAAGGCTGAAAGAGCCTGCTCTGTGTCTTTGCCAGAGGTTGGGAAATAAAGGAAACCTGAAGTGCTTTCCTCTGTGGGCGTAATATGTAAAATTCAAATGGTTAAAAAAATAGAATAACAGTATATTTTATATGAACGGGTAAATTTCAGTACGTAGTTTTATCAGTTGATATTTTTAAAGAAAGAAAGAATACCTTTAAAAGTACCTTTAAAAAGTTGTTTTCTTTTTCTAAACAGGGTTCTCCAGGAAATCTTGCCCAGTTTGAGGAAGTTCTCTTTGCCAACAATGATATGTCCACAGCCATAGGGGTTGTGGGGGTTAAGCTGTCTGCTGCTGATGGGCAGAGAGTTGTAGGAGTGGGCTATGTGGACACCACGCTGAGAAAATTGAGTGTTTGTGAGTTCCCAGATAATGATCAGTTCTCAAACCTTGAAGCTCTACTGGTTCAGCTGGGCCCAAAGGAGTGTGTGCTGCCAGGAGGAGATACTGCAGGAGAGATGGGAAAGCTGAGACAAGTAAGGGATCCACTGTGGCTGACAGACAAAACCTCTAAAAAGCTCAGTTCTGTTTATTTTTTTAGCCAGGCTCTGTGTTTTGTGAAAAAATGAAGGACCAGTATCTTAATTTGAAGAAGTTTTGATTTATGCATACAAAATGTATTATTTATTGATTTATTTGCACTTTAATCAACAAAAGTTCTATAATCTTGCCTGTTATTCCTCTCCCTGCAGCCTAGTAGTAAATAAATATTACTTCTGTTTTGCTTCTGTGTGGTCAACACCTATCCCCTGAATATTGAAAGTAAATGGTAACTGTGTGTGTTTGTGAACAACAGGTCGTTCAGAGGGGAGGAATCCTGATTACAGACAGGAAGAAGGCAGATTTCACAACAAAAGATATTGTTCAGGATCTCAATCGCTTGTTGAAATCAAAAAAGGAGGAGCAGCTGAATAGTGCAGCACTGCCAGAGATGGAGAAGCAGGTGAGCAATGTTCAGTGTGCCTCTCTTTCTGACAAGTGGGGAGGTGTGTGCACCTGGTGTGAGCTGCTCTCTGCATTCTTGCTGAAGTGCTCAGCTTGAGTCTGTGTCAGAGCTGGATACCAGGGGTCCTGGAAGAAATGGAGAAAACATCCACTTATCTCTTTAAAGCATAGATAGACTGCACAAGAGGTACCTGCTGTTCATAATCTGTCTAGCCTAAGGACTGAAGTACAATACTCTGGTTATTTTGCATGACAGGAAAATTGGTATTTGAAAACAGAGTGATGTTTATGGTAATATTTTTGTGTTGTCTTATGGCTTAAGTATGTGATTTAGTGCCTGCATGTTTGTTCTTAGCTGCAAACAAGAGGCAATTTGTTGAGATAAACAAGTTTTAAAATGCCCTTCACTGCTGATGCTCACTGCAGGTGTAAGGTTGAGAATTATCCTCCCTTAATGTGTCATTTCATAACAGATTAAAGCTGTTTGGAGTGTGTTGCAGCTGAACAAGTCAGTCATGCTGCTGCCTCTCTTTTGTGCTGGCACTCAGCAGTGCCGTGCAGTGAGTCAGATCAGATGCTTGTTCTGGCTGAAAACTAACCCTGAAACCATGTCCTGAGATGATCCAACGTATCTCATTAATCTGCAGTAAAACTTGTTTGTGTTCCTGAACTGGAAACATCCTGATAACAACTTTGGAGAGCTGGCAAGGTGTGCAACTTCATATTTTGTTTATCAGATTATGCAGATGTCTCGTGTGGTGTTCCTGCACCTGCCTAGAAAGACACTGCAGTGCCACAGAATGTCCCTATGGAAATGAGGTCTTGTCAAGCAGGATGAGTCTCTCCTGGCCCTGCCAGAATTGACATGGCTCAGTCTTCCCCAGCTGTGATTTTCTAGGAGTATTTAGCAAACCCTCTTGGAGGAGTGTTTCTAACTAGAATGTGATATGTTTCTTTAAAAAAAAAACCCTTCAGGTTGCTGTTTCATCTTTATCAGCCGTTATCAAGTTTTTGGAGTTGCTGTCAGATGAGTCTAATTTTGGACAATTTGAGCTGACTACTTTTGATCTTAGTCAGTACATGGTTCTGGACAATGCAGCTGTTCAAGCCCTCAACCTTTTTCAGGTAAGAAATACACACTTGAGTTAGTAACTGGTTTACAATATACTTAATTACTTTGCTGCTTGATAATGTGCCTGGCTGCCCAGTTGCAATTCCCCAGATTCTGATTAATGGCAAATTCTACGTTTTAGCTTTGTTCTCAGCTGCTCCCTTGCTATGTGTGTTTTAAACATTTAGATACTGTGGCCACCTTTTTAATTTTTATTTCTTGCTAATTTATTTTAAAAGTAGAAGGGGAGAGAAGATAATCAAGGATATAGGAAGTGGCCCCAGTAGTGCTGTTCTTGGGAAAAAGAATACAAACCTGAGTTAGATGGTGTTGGTGAACATGTAACACATGGCAGGAGCAATGCTGGTGGTGACAGGAAGGGAGGGCTGGCAGTGAACAGGACAGTGCTTGAGAACATTCTGAAAGCACCATGTCATGCTAACTGCCATGTTTTGAAGTCAGTTTTACTTTTTTTTACACACATTTTCTGCAAATCCAGACAGGTTGACAGGCTCCTTTGTGCCTCCTGCCAAGTCTGTTTTCCTGCTTTGCTCATTTCTGTAGTTATAGGAAAATGTGGACTCCAAGTGGTGTGGAGTATCAGCTTTTCTCCTTTCCACATTAGTAAGCCCTGCTTGATGGTCTCTGCTTTGACCTAAACTGCTTGCATTTCAGATTTCTAGGAAGAAATCACAGATTATAACCCCTGTTTACCTTGGAGGAATTTCTGCATAAAAACAGCACGTATTCCATCTGAGCTGGTTAGCCCTGAAGAGAGATGTTCTAAATTTTTTTTTTAATTTCTGCTGCTCTGCCCCTCTCTAAGGAATGAAGCAAAAAATTACATTTCTCCTCAAGCTTTATGGAGGGTGTTCTAGGAAGTCCTGTTTTAGCCACATTCCTTTACAAGTCCTTGCAAGTGTTTTGTGATAGGAAATAGGCTGCTGTGTCTGTCTTCAGGGGCTGTTGTGAGCCTTGGAACAAAGGCTTTCCCGTGCAGCAGGAAGCTGCCTGTGTGGTAGGATGTCTGTGGGGAGGTTTTAGACAACAGTAAAGCAAAAACAAACTGTTTTGTAATTTGAGTTGCTCCAAAAGTAGGCAAAGTTCCTATGGTGCAGCAGATGCAATTGGTTATATGGAAGTGTAACTTCCAAACTGGATGTGCTGAAGTAGGTAATTAATGTATAATGTGTGTATTCTGTGACACTTTCTTACATTCAGAAGTTTTTAGTATGTAATACTGTCCAGAAAACTGAAAATAGGCCCACACACTTTAGATATTTTAGATATTCCAGGGGCTGAATGTGTTTGTATTCCTTCTCAATGCATTTATTTCTTCTTGTTGTGATTCTGGTTCTAAATACAGGAGCATCCAGCTTGCTCCTGGTTGAATGCTTGCCTGCTGTTTTAATTGCAGCTTTTCTTGTGTAGAGAGGGTTGAGATTTTAATTTCAAAGTCAAGAGTTGAAACAAGCTTGCTTGTTCAGTATTAACCAAAATTTTTGCTTCATAGCTGTTTGTGCAAAAACCAAACCACAACAAAAATGCCCAAAAGGCTGTCTGGAGTCCAGCTAATATTAAACCTGAATTATAGACAGTAAACTGTAATTTGAGCAGAGCTAAGTTTAGAGATGTTTTTAGCAGAAATACTCTGGGGGGAAGCAGGAGAGGATTCAGGTAACTGTTCTTCCTCATTGCCTGATTCTGTTGTGTCATTCAATCCCCAGCAACCCCCAAAGTCCTCAGACTAAACCCCTTGAACTCAAGTCCTGTTTCTTACTGCTTTTTTTGTGAGACAGGACCCCTATTTTTTGATCTTAAGAAGAGCAAACTAGAAAATATCTAATGTATTTCCACTTTTGCTACTCAAGAGTGCAAACTGCCCCATGAGTAGGTAGACTTTTAACTTTGCTGTTCAGTCAGGATTGGTTTGAAAGCAGACAAACCTATTCCTTGCTTGCCATGTGCCAGGGCCAGAGTGTAAGTACTTCAGTGCTGCCAATTTCAATAGAAAAAAACTCATATTCTCTTCCCAAATACCTGTGGGCCATTCAGTGGGTCTCAGTAAGCTTCACTAACTATTTTTTTTCTTTATTTATTTTTTTTCATACTTTCCAGAGCTCTGTAGAGAATGCAAATACTGCACAGTCTCTAGCTGGTTTACTGAATAAATGCAGAACCCCTCAAGGACAAAGACTTGTTAATCAGTGGATCAAACAGCCACTTATGGACAAGATCAGAATTGAAGAAAGGTAACAATATTATGTGTTTGATAGACTTAAACAAATTAGTACCTATTTTATGTAAGGCTCTTTCTTTTAAAGCACAGAATGCTACAGGCAAGAAATAGTAGTGAAGTCTTTTTTGTGCTGCCCTGTAATGCCTTGTGGTCAGAGCAGAATATATTTTTCCTTGAGATGCAAATTGACAGGTTACTGTTAAATTAAATGCTTTTTACAATGGTAATTTTAAAGAGGAGGCACAACATGTTTAGATGATGTGAATGATGCTGTGCTGCAGGCTAAGGCAGTGCAGCAGCTGCTTACTGACTGCTGTTCATATGCTGATGTTCAGTGTGTATAATAATATTTTGATGTCACTTCAAATTTACCAGTTTGAAAAAAAATTCATCAAAACATCCAAACAATCAAGCAGTTGTGGCATCTTCCTGTTTCCAGAAGAAGGCTGCTTTTGGTTGCAGTAAGTGACTGTAATCATGCCTAGATATTGTGGGGGCTTTTCCTTTCTTGTTCTTTGATCCTGCCCTCTGTCCCTGTGAGACTCCCTGCCAGTAGATAACAATATCAGTTGATAAGAAACTTTAGAGAATCTGGTAAGTCTCTGCTGAGAATGTACAGATAATTCTCAATCCTCCAGAAAGGAAACCTGCAAAGGCTGAATTCTTGCTGTGTTTGTTTGGCTTGAGTATGTTCACCACGCAAATACATGTTTTTTAAACACCTCCTAAATATAGGTGTATTCTTATGATCTAAAACAAAATTCCATGCAACTCTAGCAATCATCAGGTTAATGCATTACAAAATGGATATTAAAGTGTTTCTTAACAAAGCAGAAGAGGCAGGAAAAATGAATTTAACTTTGATAGACTCTCTAAGGCTCGTGTTTCAGATAAGGCATTGCAGGTATGTCTGGATATGCTGTTGGGCACAGATCCCTACTACCAAAAAAAGAAATCTTGGCTTGGACATGTTGATATTTAAATAAGTTATGCAATGAGTAGTTGTGGTTTAAGTCCAGCTGGCAGCTAAGCACAGAGCTGCCTGCTCACCTCCCTGGTGGAATGGGGAGGAGAGGCAAAACCCAAAACACAGCACTGTACTAGCAACTGAGAAAAAATAAACTCTCTCCCAGCCAAAACCAGGATGATAGTTTCCTCTCTAGATTTCTGGAGGCTGAATTATTCTGCTTCTCTTCAACAAGTTTTTCTGCTTTTCCTAATCATTTGCAGAACAGTGTGTAGTAACTTGATCAGAGCCCGCTTAGAAATGTTGTTAATGTGACACTGAAATATTTGTTCCCAGGTTTATTGAATGCTGTATCTTACTCCTTGATTTGTTACAAAAGCTTTCATTGTTGTTCTTGACTAAGATCATCTGTGTCTGTCAGTTTTGGATCCTAAGATCTGAACAAAATTTAATTTTACGATCGTGTTGTTTTTAAAATTTTGAAAGTTAGAATTTCGATTTTGTCATTTTTCTTACCTCAAAGCAAACATTAGAAATTCTAACTTTCATGTGACACATTTGCTTATTACTGTACATCAGAAATCTTCCAAGTTTGGAAGAGACAGTGTTTCCTTTATAAAACTGGGGTTGAGTAGTAGGCAGAAATTGTAACTTGAGCTGTTTTGTACAGTCACTATCACCTCTGTGTTTGGTGTTGCTGTTCTGTGTGGCCACTGCTGGCTGCTTGTAGCAAAAGTTGTATTTAAAGGAGTGTGGGAGTAATTAGATGTAGTTCAGCTCTTAGTGAAGCTTGTGAAGATCAGTGTGTCCAAGTGTTAGGATTTTGGAAGTCCACTGATAACCTCCTGTATCCCAGAGTCCTTGGAGCTGCAGTTTGTTCAAAGTACTTTGCTTTAACCTCTACATATGGACACTGAAATACCAAAGTGACACCTTTTCACTTGATTCTGCTGCATTCTGTCTGAATGCATCTTGCTTCCAAGTACTACTTGGATGAATTCAGTTCTCTGAGTTAAAAGCAATGTAATTTACTTGTAAGCTTCACCCTCCCAAACTTCATGCTTTTCCAAGGGTGTAGGACTGTTCTTTTTTTAATCCCAAGGAACAAGTAGGATAAGAGAAGCTGTTGGTGGGGCTGGTGAGATGTGCTGACAGATTCAAATATCTTTTGAAAGATATGCAGTCACCAAGTTGTTTTCTGCAGACTTTTCAGTGTATTGTGGCTGTTTTAAGGATTGCAATCCACAGTTTAGGACATAAGGTGGCTTGAGAAGGAAATACCTGGACTTTTGTTCCTTTACATCCCCTTTCTCATCATGGGGAGCTACTGACTATTTCTTAGCTGGAAGAGTGGCGTGTTGAAGAACCCCATTTAACACCAACCAGTGCAAAACTCCTCAAATTAAGCTGAAATTCCCAAGCTGGACTGATGTTCAGTGCTGTTTTGAAGGAAGCCTCTAGTTTTGCTTTTACAGGAGGCATTTGACTTAACTGATGTCCCAGCAGTGTACAATTGGTGTCTGAAAATTTTGCTTTTTCTCCCAAAAGTTAGGCTGTTGTAACCCTCTGCTAACACCTGCAGGTGGTGCAAGTCATCTTTTGGAGATGAAGGAATCCACTTCTTTCAGTGGTTTGTAATCTGCAGAATGTTTTAACCTATATGGATAAATGGAACACTGAGTTGCATCAGCAGCCCATATTGAGTATTGATGCAGTAGCTACACAAATTAAATTTCATGGTGCACGTGCTTCTGATAAAATGATGTTACTGACTGGAGCTGCTGCTGGTGGGAACTGAGAAAAGAGAGGCTCCTGATAGCTGCCTGTCGTGTAAGATTTGGGATTCTGCCAACATCCAGCTGGTTTTCCTTGATTAAAAAAATAATCATCAGTCATAAGTATACACAATACAGCCCTACTTCTCCTATGTGGTATGTTCAGAAAGCAAGTACATGAGGTTCTTGCTCCTTGTCTCATAGCAAGCATATTTGAAATTCAAATGAAGTCACAGAGCAAACGTGCAAATACAAATATTAATTGCATAACCAAATTGACTGAAATGTGGCACAGTGTAAAGTAGTGCTTGTTCTGTTATGTCCTGAGAAGACAGTTCATGCTGAATATATTTAATGTTTTTTCTATTTTTGGGGATAAAATCTATCTGACATTTATTCACAACATAAATAAAAGATTCCAGCTCACCTTTTTAGTCGTTTCTGTACACTGTGGTTGAACCTCTTATGTGCCTGAGTCTCATGGTGAAGAGATGCAGGGGTCTCAGAGGAGTTAAAGGCTGTACTCAAACATCACTTGCTCTGATCCAAGCCTATTTTGAGCTTTCCTCCTGTGTTCTAAATATCATGCTGCATGGGGGCCACACTGTAGAAACAAACCCTGTCTCTGGCAGAGTCAGGAAATTACAGATTTGGGAAGCTCCAGGTGAATAAATGGCTAGAAGGGTAAAACTTTGAAGTTTGTAGAACATTTCATGCATCAGTCTTGACTGATAATTAACGTATCAGTTTGTGAAGATGTGACCAGCTTGGAGGTTTGTCTAAATGACCTCTTTGAAATGCTTTTTAGATGCTGGGAGTGCTCCTAATGCCTCTAGAGAAACTTCTGAAATACAGATTGAATCTGAACAGATTTGAAGACAGAATTGTGATTTCTTATTGTCATGGAGATCATGATGCAATAGACATCTCCCATGAAAGAAGTTGTCATTCCAGTGACATGAAAATGGTGTTGGCTTCCAGGAAGCCTCTAGAAATGATAGAAAAATGTCACCTTTGTCATTCCAAAAGTTACCATCACTAAGTTTCCTAGAGAAATGTTTGGAGCTTGAAACTCTCATTGCTTCTTATTTAACCCTCTCCCCTCCCTTCACCTGTGTTTACTGTTTTCAAAACTACTGATTTACATTCATTTTCATTTGGGTTTGCTTGTAAAACTGAGGTTGACATTTAACAAGAGCTCTCCTAGACAAGCACACAACACACAGGCAGTGCCTGAATTGCCATCAAAATCCCAGGCACTCCAAACCTATTCAAAAGCTTATGTTATTGTGTTGCAAGAGACTCATTTTTAGTTTTCTTGTCTGAGGAGCTGAGAAAAAGACTCCTTTCATGACACCTTGAGGTGTGGGAAAGACAATGTTGGTGTTTTATCCTGCATGTTCTGCAGATCATTTGTCTTCTGGGTCAGGGATCAGCAATCAGTGCTGCAAATCTGTGAATGAAAGGTGGCACTGAGTGGTGCAGCACTGGGCAGGCAGTCACAGTGTCTCCTTGTTGATACTTCCAGCTCACCCACTTCTTCCTGGCAAGTCCTCACTTGGTGCAGATAAATAGAAGGACTAAGCTTTTAGTAGTTTCTTTTGTGTCTGAATTTTGAGGCTCAACAGAAATGAAAATGAAAGTCAGATTTGATTGAAGTGTCAGATTGGTGTTCAGACCTGTAAGACACCATGAAACTGCTGTTTATTTAGGGAAATGTGAAGCTGCCATACTGTTCTTTGGCTCTCATCCTGCCAAAAGGAAGGGGATGGCACTTAGTGCTGTAGTTAAATTTTGCTTAGAATCTGTGTCTCTGTATTCAGGACCATATGAAAACTTACTGTGCACAGGTGCAAAGCTCTCAGGTTTGTACCAGTGTCCTTGGCAGTCACTGTTTTTGAGCCCTGGATACAGGAATATGGTGTATTCTCTTTGAAATTACAGTGACCACATTATTGCTTCTGCTCTGTTTAATTTAGGTCCAAAAACATTAAAAAAGGTGGCATGTTAGGACACTGCAATGAAAGCTCTTGGCAAGAAAATTTTGTCTTGACTTGTAATTTAATTCCATTTATCATGTGTGAGGATTGTAAGAGTCTTTAATGTTTTGTTGACATACAGTTTTGAATTTCTTCTGTACAGAATGAATGCAAATGAAGAAATATTTGTTTTTCAATGGCTAAGAAATAGAACTTGTTCAGTTTGCTCTTAGTTTGCACAAGATTAAAGAAGTGTACAGGTTAGCAATTTAAAAGAGTATTAATGTTAATGGAGTAGTGTAATAACTGTAACCTCTTAATTTTAATAATGTATGGAAACTTGTAAGGAATAAAGCACAAAAAAATGGAAATTCCTTTCCTCAGCTGACTGTAGTCTTTGAAGACATGCAGTAGTACAGTTTTAGCACTGTAAAATGCCATATTTAATTAAAAAGCAAGACTGGCAGAAAACCTCCCTGGTCTAAGGCATTAAGCTGGGAAAAACAGCCTTTACTGCTTTCCATCTTGGGTTTCTCTGCATGGGTGGAGCAGTTTCACTGTGTGGGGTTTATGGACGTGCCCATGACTGGAGTATTTGGTCCATCCTCTTCTTTGTTACCATCTAAGAAATGAGGTTTATTAGGAATTAGAAGATGGGCGTTGTTTTTTTGTCTAGGTGCCTGAACACTGTGTTGGTTGAATGGCAATGTTCAAAAAAAGCATGGTTAAACTGGTTGTTCTTGTTTGTTGGATAGCAGAAAAACTCAGCAGATGCCAAAAGGAGCACTCCATACCTATTTCCTTTTTTTTTTTTATCTCATAGCTAAAGATCAGCTTGATTTGGCTTATTCACCTCATTAAAATTAGTCCATGAAAAAGTGAGGAAAATTATCATCAAAAATTAATCCTTTTGCTCCTCTGCAGCTGCTCCATGAGCTGCTGTCATCATAAACATCCTAAGTGCAGGACAACAAACACCAGAAGTTGTTCAGATTTAATAATCTGACTTGAGTTTGCTTTCTGTTGGTATTTTGACTTTTTTAGAGATCATGCCAATTGATTTATGTGGTGAGTTGGATTGCTGATAGGATAGAATGGATATGTGCCTATCCTTGGATTGGAATAGTGAATCTGTGAAATGGAGCTGTGCACTGCTGTTGCTCAATAAACCTCTGCTTTCCTGACAAATCTGCTGTGGAGATGCTATTTGAATCATTTTAGCTGCTACAGAAAACAGACTATGAAAATTTTATGAAAAAGACTGTATATATGGAAATAAACATTGGGAAGACAAAAAATATGCCTCTGGCAAAGGTTTTGGGAGATACTTCTTGTTTTATGAGCTATCCTCATATCACTTGTGCCTTTACAGTTCCTTGAGGGCAAGAGACTGCTTAATCCAGCAAGATTGGGATGGGGTTTGAGGAGGGAAAGAATAGCTGTGTTGAATATTCTAAACTGACCTTTGCTGGTAGATACTCTTGTTTTCTTCTATAAACATGCATGTTTAAAAGTTGGGAACACTGTTTATCATTCTGTGAAGTAGTGTGTTACTGTCAGGTGAGAGTTTCCCCTTTTTATCCTAGTTCCCCTTCTGCACAGCTGTTTAATTCACTAAGGGTAATAATTTTGTTATTCCTTAACTGTGAAAGAGGAGGAGAGTGGAATAGCATCCAAATAGTGCTGTTACATAAAACTAGTTTGAATGGCAGTTGTTGGTAATAATTAAAAAGTACTTTGTTCTTATTTGGGAAACACAGCTTTTGGGAAAAGAAAGTGGTTTATTTTCCTTGTCTCTTGCCTGGATAGTGACTGTTACTGTATGAATGCACCCAGGCTGAGGACTGGGAAATAGAAGACACCTGGTTCTGGTTTACACTGACTGAGGGGATTGTTTGGGTGTAGGTTGGATGAACAGGTGTATGAAGGTTTCTTTAGAATCTAGACAGGATTAAAACTTCTTGTTTTAAATGTCCTGGTATTTTCAGGACCTGATTCTTGTGGAGCCAGGGCTGGTCTGCCATGGGAGTGTGGAGTTGTCCCAGCTGTGAGGTGACCCCAGAGCAGGAGCTGGTGAGAGGGAGCTGTCTCTGTGTCCCTGCTGCAGGTGGCCTTCAGTGTTGCCTGGAGAGAAACAGTGAGAGCCCTGGCAAGCTCTGGGCACCTCCTGCCTGCAGAAATGCTCCTGAAATCCCCTCTGCAGTCCTGAGGAACAGCTCCCAGCTCCTGGCCATGGGAAGGGCAGTGGTGCCATTGATGCCGGAATGATTTTTGTCTTTTCTTTATATCCCTTTTACACAGTTCTGTGTATCCACAAGTATCAGAATGCACACTTGTAACCTTTTACTTAGTTTAGTGCTCAGTGTTCTGTAAGTGTTCTGCAGGCCCTGAGACTGAACAGCCCAGAGTTGCAGAGCCAGGGACACCAAACATTCCCACTGGCTCAGGAACCCAAGGTCTCTGAGCAGGACAGATTCTGGAAACTCGAGCTGAGCCCAGCCCAGCCCCAGCATTGGGCTCCCTTGTTGGATCTGTGCTGTGTAAAGTCTAGAACTGGTGTGTGTGATTGATGGGGGTGCATTTGCCACGCTGTCCCCTGGGTGAAGTGGATGCATCAAACGGGATCCTGATTCAAATACTGAGGGAAAGACCCCAACCCCTTTAACCGTGTCCGGCTTCATTTTCCTAACACCAGGAAAAGGCATCACCATCAGGAGCACTGCCAGCCTTGCCCTGTGAATGAAGGAAAGGTGATTCCTCTGCTTCTCTTTTTGTGCCTGCCTCAGAGTCCTGCACTTCCTCCTGAGTTCTGGCAGAGGAGGCCAAGCAGAGCTCTGCTGGAGTGGTGCTGCTTTATTTGCATGTCCTTCAGTGTGATGCCAGGCACTCCCTTCTCTCAGGGTCTAAAAATACTGCTATTGCAGCAGTCTGCTTCAGGAGCAAGGTCTTAATTGCATCAAGTGGTACTTTGCTGACAAGAATAAGGCCAAAGATTTCATTTTTCTGCTGAAGAATTGTCTTCTTCTTTACCTCGCCTGATCTGCTGAGGTTGGAAAGTTCATAAGCACTTGTGCAAAAATAATTGGTATTATCAGACTTGAATAAGTATCTTGGGAGGAAAAAACTCCAGTGTTATTTTGGAATTAACTGCTGTTCCTGATAATCCTGTTTTGTTTTTTATTCTGATCTTATTAGCTTGTCTGATAGTCAGTTCATACAGCTTTCAAATCTCTGCTTGATTTTTACAAAAAATAGTTACTTTGTGCCTGGTACCCCTGATAATATTCCAGGGCTTTAATTTGCTCTCTATTCTTTGGCATAATATTCAAATGGTGCATTCAGGAATTCATGTAGGGTGGTAAAGAGTCATTTTCTCCCCTGATCCATATTGATTTTATGTTATATGAATGTAACTGATGTAGAGGAGTGTCAACTCTGATTATTTGGAAGACTGCATTTATTTGAATGACAAAACTTAGCTGTAAATGGACTGTCCTGAAGTTAGAAATATCCATTATTGTTATCAAGGTAGGATGGTTTAGGGACTAATTAGGGAAACCAGAAAAGGCATGAGAATGATATTTGAATGAGGCTTTTTCTTACCCTGTTTAATCTCACAAGTTTAACAGCAGGGAGGCTGATCTGTCCAGCTGCTTGGTGAGCACACTCTGTACCCAGAGCTCAGGAAAAGTGTGCAGATTTCTGTGATTTCTGTGATTTCTGTGGCTCTGCCAGGGTCTAAAGCTGCTCTTCAAACCTTGCACTCTGTATGACAAGGGATTATACTTCAACAGGTCTTTGAAAAATACTCAGGATATTCATGGTCTCTTCAAGTTACATTTAGGAATAAAAGATAATAGCAGGTTCTGAAGAGCTGCACTGTTATAATGGAGTGAAAGCCAGTTGTTAGTGCTAAATACATTCTGAGGGCTTCAGATTTAGTTGAGCTTTTGGTTTAGTTCATTTGAAACTTGAGGGAGAGGGTATGGTAGAAGGTCAGCACCATCTCACACTTCTCATGGTGGCAGTGCTGCTTTCTGCCAGCTTGGAAGTGTTGGTGGGACTGGGATTTGAGGGCATAATTCCCTTACCAACATCAGAGCTGGCAGGGCCACCCCAGGGTGAGGGAGTTCAGGAGAAACAGAGGTGAAAGCCAAGCACAGCCACAGCAGATGAAGATGTGAGTTAATGAGGGGCTGCATCAGGGAGCATCACCCTCAGTGCCAAGCTGAGGAGGCCACAGCTGCCTTTCCCAGGCTGCCAGGGTTTGTTCCTCCACGCTCCATGGGCTGTCTGTGGGAACAGCAGCACAGCTTTCCAGAGACCAGCTCATGCTTGGTCTCTCTGACTTCTTTATTTTGGCAGAGGGGAAGTTTTGAAACTCTGTTTGGGTCTAGAGCTGTGAATGGTTGCAAAATCTCTTGGGAAGCCAGGGAGATCATCAGAGTCCAAGGAATGCTGCAATCTTACTGGGAAGACAGCAGTGTTGCTGTAAGAACACAGACATTACAGGTGGGCTGTGAATTGCACCACTCTGGGGCTCTGTGTTCCTGCTTTGCTGTTTCTGTTAATCTACTGTATTACACATTATATTACACATTATCTTTTCTTTTGTTAAAAGCCTGTAATTTCACATCCCTCACATAAAGCAGTAATGCACTTTAAATTCTGAATTGAGGAGGAATACACACTGTTGTACTTCTTCATTGCCATCTTCAAATTTTTCTTTTATAAGCAACTATCTTTTAGTTTAGCATTTTGGGGGTGTTCATTTTGTGACAGTGGTTTTCAGGGAAGGAAGCTGTGAAGTAATTTGACAATACAGAACATTCATAGCACATTAACTGAGGAAACAAAACCTGCTTTATGCTGTGTGCCAGGAGGAAACAATGACAAGGTTGCTTGTTTGGGGCGGGGGGGGGGGGAAAAGAGAGCTTGGGCTGTTTAGCTTGGAGGGGAATCCATGTGAAGGTGCAGGCTGCTCTCTTTTTGGCAGACAGCAGGAAGAAGTTTTGATTGCTTGGGCACAACCCTCACACTCAAGTCTTTTGGAATTGCCTGGGTTGTCTGCTTCTGACCTACAGGCCCTTGTGTGTGTGTGCAAACTGGGGAGAGCTGGAGGTGAGCTTGTTCAGGTGAGCAGCTTGTGATACTCAGACACAGGATTTTGGACCCTGAATGATATTGCGTGGTCAAATTGGTACAATTTCATTAAAACAGCACTAAGATTTTGACCCCATGCTTGGGGTGTTCTGTCTCATATGTAAGAAGTGCTGGAGAGGTGTGTATACAGCTCATCCAGAAAGCAGCATTCTGAATCTTTGGTGAATCAAAAATCTGGGTTCAAATCTAGTGTCTTCAAAGTACTACAATAACTGTTGCCTGTGGTGAGCCCCTTCCAGTGCTGTTCCTGTGGCTTGGGTAAACGTTGCCATCAGCTGGAGATGCTCTGCCAGAAACCAGAGCAACTTCTGGCTATGCAAAGGCTCCAGTGTGAGCTGAGAGGGGATTGAGATCAGTGATCCTAAGCCTGTGATGTATGACTAAAATAAAAGGGCTTTTGATGGCATTAGACTCTCTAAAGCTGCTGGTTTTTTATTCCTCAGGGTTTGTGTTACATTTATTTCTAATTGTTTGCAAAGGCCGCTCCAGTTTCATTAAAAAAAAGTCTTTTGTGCATAACCAAGCACTTCCAAAAGCATGCGTGGGTTGCCCAGCTATTCTGCATTGTTATTTCTTTGTGCTTGTCTGAGAAATTGTGGATGTTATTTTTATAAATGCATGCAACAGCTCTGATTGTCTGAGGCAAAATGACCTGGGATGGTCAGTGTGATTTTTATGCTGCTGTGTGCTGAATTAATAAAGTAATTCTTAGTATCAAGCTCTAGATTTCTGATTTAGGCTCTCGTGTGCCAGTGTTAGGTGTCTGCCTGAATACTTCAAAGGCTGAAGTTGTTTGGCATGAAAAGAGCTTTGCAAATTTAAGGTAGGCTCTACTGCTTACCTGGGGCAGCGGGCTGGATTATTGCTGATTTTTGGGAGAGAGATGATTGTCTAGGGGTGACTGAAGGGAGCTTAGGGCAGTGCCTTGCCTATTTCTGGTTGGAAAAAAAACCCCACTATTTATCAACTACAGCAACTTGCTGTAGTGTGGGCTTCCTGCAGGGTGTTAAAATACCGTGTTCTGTGTGTGACAAAGAAAACCCAGCAAGAACAGGTAAGGTTGGATGTAATTTTACATTTCTAGGTTAAGTATGGCCAGGAGGATTTGCTTCAGCTACTTTGGATGAAGAGGAGATCTGAGTTTGAAAGAAACCTGAGGGAAAACAAAATAATGGCACATGAAGTGTTTTTCCACTTTTCCTTTATATAAAGAAAACGTGAAATTAAGCTGATACAACTGTGCATATTCTGAAACTTGTGGTGAGATAAAAGTCTCAGAATATTTTAAAGCAGTCCTTAATATGCTGCTTTTGTTAGTGGTGTTTCTGGATTAAAATTCTGCATAATCAAGTAGAACAGTTGGGCAGAAAAGTTGATCTTAATCTGCAGCCAGAGAAACCCTTCAGCAGGCAGAGAATACAAATGTATGCTCTTCAGGAGACTCAGCCGTTAGTCAGGGGAGTTACAAATTTAAAGTCTTCTTAAAAGTAAGTCAGCTTCTCTTGGAAGAAAGTGCATTCTTAATTTATATCAGGGTTAACACTTTTTTTTCTTTGTGTTATGTGAAATTTTTAGTTAGTACAGGTTTTTCTGAAAACATCTCTGGGTAATTGGGATTTTAAATCACTACCCTGTAGTAATAACTAAAAATATATTACTCATTATTAAGTATGTATTAGTGATTACACGTGGATCCCAGTTTCATGAAATTATTAAAAAGCCCTCAGAGCCCTTTTCTGAGCAGAGATGCTTAAGGAAAGTGTTTTCTTTCTTGCATGCACAGAGAGGTGCAGAGCTGTCCAGGGTTTTGTAGGATGTTGATGGAGGAGAGGTTAAAACTTTAGGTGCTTTATAGCTCATCTTATTGCAGATTGGTTTGTTAGAGGTTTTTTTTTGTTTTGTTTTTTTGGTTGTGTTGTTTTGGTTTGGGTTGGGATTTTTTGTGCTGGCCAGTCCTGCTCAGGCATTATAAATACTTAGTCCTTCTAACTTGGGACTTTTTTTTATTCTGTTAGTTTAGTTATTATTTCTGCACACAGAATTTCTTTCTTCATAAAATCTATATACAAATCTGGCATGGTTAATGTTTTCCTATTAACTTAAACTTTGATGTTTGGCTTTGTAAAAACCTAGAAATATAATTAACCCTCCTAACAGTGTCTGTGTTGAGGCACCCTAAAATGCTGATGAGAAATGCTGCATAGATGTAGCAAGGGAAGAAGCAATCTCTTCTGATGTTAAATGTGATGCAAACCTCTGTGGAATGGAAGCAGTGTGTCAAGGCTTGGGAAAGTGTGGGACACATGTTAGATTGAAAACAGATTTTTGTTGTCTTTCTCTGTATGTGTTGGCCTTTTGTCAGTAGTTGGTTCCAGAGATGCCTCTCATGAACAGCAAAACTGGGGAAAAGTTTTGATTTGGATTCTGGAATATCCAGCAGATACTTGGATATAAGTAGATTTTTTTCTCTCTCTGATACTTGTTAGTGCCCAGAATTTAAAGCTGGTGAACAGCCGTGGTTTTGCATGGCAGGAATAAAAGGTGTTTATTTACTGTTTCCAAGTTAAAGGAAAGCACTTGTGTTGGTTTTCAGTTACATTACCTGAAATCTTGCTACTGTTTTTGTGGTTTTATTTGCAAATTTAAATAACTGTCTTGAAACAAAGACTTCCTTTATGTTCTGGTGTGGTTTCACTTATTATAATTGTTTCTATTGTCTTGACTGTGCTGCCTTGGATCTGTAGTGGAAAGTTTTGCCCTGTTTTCCTTTTCTTTTGGCTGTGTGGCAGAACAAGTTATCTGGTGTTGTCAGCTGTTGTTTGATTGCACTTTCTTGGATTTTAAAAATTTGTTTCTTTTTGTATTTTTCCCCCCCCTCAGCTTTATATTTAAATCAGCTTATTTATAAAGTTCCACCCAGAACTTTATATTCAAAACAACCTGTTATTTGACTTCATTATTAATGTGAGCATTAAAAATTTGTTTCTTTTTGTATTTTTCCCCCCCCTCAGCTGAACTTTATATTCAAAACAACCTGTTATTTGATTTCATTATTAATGTGAACATTATCTGTGACTTATGGTTGCATTATCTTAACGTAGCCCTTTGTATTCAGCAGCCTTGTATGTATTCTTACCAACAGAAAATTGTTATGCAAAATGTGGCATGAACACAAACCTGTCAGATGGATCTTTGTGGCTGGCAAATGTAGGGGGGAAGATAGAATACTACCAGGAAGGTCGTGAAATGTTAGTCTAATTATCATGGTTTTGGCAGAGGAAAATTGTTTATGCTGCTCTGAGAACTCTTTGAACTTGTCACTGTGGTCAAAAGAGGAGGGGAAAAAATGAATTAGAGCTTTAAAAATGCCTTTGACAGGTCCTTATCCAGGAGGCTGTGGAACAAGCTGAGGGAGTTGTGGGATGAAAGTGAAGGGTTGGTTTGTGCAAAAGGCACAAGTGAAAAGAAAAACAGTCAAGATGCTGGTAAAGATAAACTCAAGACTACAGGAGCAATGTTTGAGATATTCTTGAATGACTGTTACAGCAGCTGTGCAAAATTTAGTGAGTTTTCAGAAGTGATTCTGTGTATTTATCCATAGGCCATCCTTCTAAGAACCTGTTGGAAGAGAATCTAAGTTCTCTGACTCTAAAAATAAGCCCTGGGAGGGCATGGCAAGATCTGATGTTGTTAGTGAATTTGAATTTTACGCTTTCTCATGTGTATGAAATCGGTCATCAAAATAAGAAAAAAAAGTACGTTTTATTCTTAAAATTTCAAAGTTAAAATCATAGAATAGTCAGTAGTTTAAACAGGTTGGATAAACCCACCAAACTCTGGTTTCCTGCTGCAGGCAGGAATAGTATTTTTCTGGATTAAATTTCACTTAGATGATGGATAAACATTCCAAATGTGTCTTACTTTCTTCCTGGGTTTTCTTTTTAAGTGAAGAAAGACTGTTTTAAACAGGAATTTAATGCAATTTTACAGATAATAAAGCTTGAAGGTATTTGCAGCTAGTTCCTCTTCATGGATTGATGATGAGGTGATATTTTGATAATTGAGAAATAATAAATATGTTTCCAAATCTTGCACAGTACCTGGGAAGTGAGAGGACATAACATCAGGATAGTGCAACCTCTCGTGTGTTTGCCATGATTATAAATGCTGAAGACCTAGGAAGGTAACAATAGGAATACAGGGGTATGCTAAATGGAGATGTTTACAGTAAATCCTGTTTTGTGTTTGCCAAAGGAATTGTTTCCAAGTCACAGACTAAAAACAACCAAGCTACTTGGTTCCTGTGGGGCAAGTTGGTTCCTTCTCTAATCCCTTAGGGGAGAAGGAGGATAACTGATTAGTGGGCTTGTATTTAGGCTGTTAAGCATTTGTATCAGGTGTCTTTAGTTTGGTTCAGTTTTTCTTGCCTTTTTTTTTCCTTAATATTTAAACGATATCTGGTTTTTAAAAGCTTTGGTCACTGGTTGCTGCTGGTGCTTCTGAGAGAACAGTTTGTGATGTGGGTCCTGAGTGAGGTCTGCTCTGTAAATTGAAGGGGTTTGTAATAAACGTGGCAAAGTATCTGCTGTGACAGCATTGTGTAATTCTCATTATTCCTCCAAACCATTTGACAGAAGTGGTGCTCAGAAATACCAGCAGGGATCAGAATGGAAAACTGCTTGGCTTCTGTGATGTTTCTCCTACAAGTCTTGTTCTGTGTTCCTGCAGTAGGTATCCTCAGTATATTCCTGTCTGCTTCTGACAAGCTCTGTGTACATGTGAAACTTTCATGTTTCTTTTGGAAGTAAAGCACCCTTATGTGTCAGTAATGTCAATCTCTAAATTGATCTATTAAGGCTGTAGTTGAAAGGATAAACATAGAGCTAGGATTCTTCTCTCTTTTTAAAATTTTTTTTTATAACACAGAAGATTCTTTGGAGTGTGGGGGTAGAATACTTTTTGAAACAGAAGGGCATTCCTTTGGAATTTTATGTGTGCAGGAATGTGCCACTGCCTGTCCAGGGTTTCTGCCTCTTGTGTTGCTTTAGCCAAAGCCTTTGTTTCCTGACTGTCTTTGCTAATTACCTGAGGCAGTGGACTGTGGTCACCCCTGTGTGCTCAGTGTCTGGCACTCTGCAGAGCACTGCAGTGTGTAATGTAGAGATTACTGCTGTCAGAACAGCAAAAAAATAGTCATTTCCAATGCAGTTTGCAAATGCAGATGTTACTGTAATTGAAACAAATGCATTTTTCTGCCAGGAAGCAAAGTAGCAGGAATAATGTGGTGAAAGCTGTCCTTTTTTTTGCTTGCATGTCTCTAGATAAGATTAACTTCCCTGCTGAAGCAAAGATATTGATAGATATTATTAACCAGAAATCAGTCTGTAATATGTGGAGGTCTCTGAAGGAGGCAGAGCTCTTGCTTGGTATTCTGAAAGTGTGATCAAAGAACACTGACCTCCCCAGCATTCCAAAATGAATAATAGCTGACTTCTTTTTTTTTTAACTGCAAGTGCAAAATGTGTAGAGATGGCAATATTAATTGATGCAAAACCCCCCAAAAATGTATGAAAATTTGCTTGCATTCTACTGGAGAAATACAATTTAACGCTCTGTCACTTCTTGTTGAGATTTATGCTTGCTTTCAGCACTTAAAGAATATTTATTTCACTATTTAAAAACGCTCATACCTACAATTTAAAAAAACAACAAACTCCAACAAAATATGAAACCAAAATAACAAGGAGCAACAGCAAGGGGAGGCAAGGTGGGAGTCAGTGGTGACAAGGCAGGCAGGCAGTGCCCTCATTGATAAGACTGCAGTCCCCCAGTGCCTGCCATGAGGCAAAATGCAGTTTGGAAGTGGTTGGCATGGATTTACAAAGGGAAAATCATGCCTGGCTAACCCAGTAACCTACAACAAATAGACTGGGTGGTTGGATAAGGGAAGAGCAGGGAATGTTGCTTATTGTGACATGAGCTGTCACTGTCTCCTGTTACATCTCACAAAATATGGACCAGATCAGTGCAGTGTGGTGGGCTGAAAAGTCACTCAGCTTGGCAATGGGACCATCCCTGGTCTGTGTGCCTGGACACCATCCTGGGCAGCTGGTTCAGCTCTGCCCCTGCTTTGGGCAGATTTTGGACTCATCAGTGCAGGAGGATTCCCATGCTGTGGTCCAGGCTTGCACAGCTGCACAGTGTCCATGTTGGCCTTGACCTCAGGGAGCTAAACTCTTCCAACTGTGGGGCTTTTTTCATGCTTAATACATCTTCCTCCATAGACTGCTGGGAGACTTTATAATGAAGGGAAAGGATTACTCTCAAAGTTGATTCTGAGAGTCAGCTTTACCTACAGGTTGATGTTGATATTTGCACTTGAAAGAATTGCACTCCAGTGCTGTTGATTAAAAATCCCAACTTCCAAACTACAGAAGCGTGGCACAGGCTGAATAGCCTTGCTTTCTCAGCTCATGTTTTTTATTTTCATTCAGTTTTTTTTTACTAGGGAAGTTGGCCAGTGGATACAGCCACAGAGAAAGTACAGATAGGAACTGTCAGATAAGTGTTTTCATTCTAATGGGTGACAAAAAGAATTACAGATCAGGCTGTGCTAATCCTTGTTATGAATTTCTTAGGTTGAATTTGGTTGAAGCTTTTGTGATGGATCCAGAGCTACGGCAGTGCCTTCAGGAAGATCTGTTACGTCGCTTTCCAGACCTCAACAGACTGGCAAAGAAATTTCAGAGACAAGCAGCAACCCTGCAAGACTGTTACCGAATGTACCAGGCTATCAATCAACTGCCTAATGTTGTCCAAGCACTGGAAAAACATGAAGGTAATGCTACCCCATCTATTCTCAATGTTTTGTAGTTACTGGTGATGCAAAGAAACAGAGAGTAGATTTCCAAAGGTTGCTTTTTTCCCTGTGTGCTTTTGTTGCAGGAATGAAGCTTAAACACATTTGAATTTGAAATGAGCTGGAATTCTGAAATGCCAATCAGATACTTAAAAATATACACAGCCAAATCTTTGCAGGAAAATTTGTTCCAATTAGTGTGTAGCTGGGGTGCTTGAGCTGTTGGGTGATGGTGTGGGAATCTCTGTCACTTGTCTATAAGAATTCCTGACCAATTGTGTGGGTATTGTGATCTTACAAACAAGATACCATTTGTACAGTCTTGTTTTCATCCACTTCGGGTGGCAATTAAACACAGAACTCCCCCAGTTTAAGTATTACTGATACAACTTAAATGGCTTTTTAAAAAATCATAATCCTCTTGTATCTGATACAAGGAACAAGGCAGGGTTTCTTCCCATCCTCATTAGTAGGAAGCACAATGCTGTGACAAGCAAGTCTAGAAAATACAAAAGTTGCTATTTCTTTTCCTTTTCTGGGTGTTACCAAGAAAATGCAGAATAAGATCAGCATAACAAGGCTGTGATTCAATTAAGCAATAGCAGTTCTAACCTACCAGAAAGCTCATTTTTGTAGAAGCCCATTAATTTATTAGAAATTCTCTTTTCGTAAAGCAAGCACCAAAGCCTTACAAGCTAATGTTGTTTGAAATGGTATGGTTACAAAAATTTATTTCCTCCATTTGAGTAGAAAATAAAACTGCCCAGTGTCTTACACTCTTCTGTACTACAGTTTTATGGCTTCAAGTAATGGAACTTATCTTCTGAAATATTAATGTTAAAATAAATCAATTTATGTTTGCTGGCTGTGTTATTTCCAAGAGCAGTTAAGCTCTGAAACTCTGAAGGAACTGCCAGATGTAACTCCTTTGTTTGTTTTTGTTCTTAAAAAGCTGTGCCACTCTCTAGCTGCCTCAGTCATGTCCATTTGGCATTTCCAAACAGAAAAGTTTGTTTTAGCCTTGACATGGAGCTCTTGGATTCCTATCCTGTATTGAGGTGTTAGTTCAAAATGCTGGCTTCCTGTCTTTACTTCTTTTTATGTTAGTTGCCATTTGGATCAACAGAGTTCCTCTGTCATAACACTGGGGTGGGAAAAGAGCTCCATTTTTAGGGTTTTGAGGAGCAAGCTGTGTAAGGCAAACTGCTAAGCTCACCATATGGAAAAGTTAATAGACTGCAAAAGGTTCTTCCTGCTCTGCACATGAATCAGTTGGACTTTGTAGGGCAATCAGCAGCAATGTATTAAAGAGAGTTTAAAATAGGTGGCGTGTTGTTTTTATTTTTCTTGGTACTTGTACCACCTGTTCAAAGTATATGAATGGTCTGGTAATTTTCAGTGTATGTGAGTGATTCAGATTGGATCTGAAAATTCTTCTGTTTCTGACTGTACAGAATGTTTTAACTCATCAAGGGGTGGAAAGTCAGAATTTTGGCAATTCTGAGTATGTGCCAGGGATGTAGAACAACCATGAAATCATCAGCTGTGGCTGCCTTTCCCTCAGTGTGAGGCATTGTTTTGTTGAAATCCTTGTTTTGATGGATGGTGAAACCTGAGGAGGGGGGTAATGAGTGAAGGTGACTTTTTTCTGGTTTAGACATAAGAAGTCTGCCTAAGATGGGAAAGGACTCTGAGTCATCAAATCATTTTGCTCTAGCTGGCAAAAGGGAGCACTTGTTCATTACTCAGCTTGCTGGGGCATGAAATTTGGGTCCTTGCAAGATTTCTGTCTTGAAGAAGGTGCTGAAGCATCTTCCTTCCCATTTCAAAGGAGCACACTTTAAGTTTGTACATATGCAGGATGCAGGAATTGTGTGCTGGGTTTCAGGTGTATTTTTACCATACTGTGTATGGTGACTCGAATGCCCCTCACTGCTTTTGGAAATGCCTCTTACTGCCTGTTTCAGTCCTGTTCCTTCCCTGACTTGCCCTGGTGTGTTACAGCTGTGTTGTGATCAAACTTGCCTGTTTCCTGTCCTTTGTCACATCCAACTGATTATTCCCTTACTCATAGGGGAAACACGTTTATCTATCAATGTGTCATTTTACTCAGTGTTACATTTTGTTTCATTTTCATTAGCCCAATTTTCAATGTCATTTAGTGTTGATCTATTTGTGATTTATCTCATTCCAGTAGAAGCTACTGATATCTTCCATATTGCATATTTTAGTGACACTTACAAGCAGCCTTCTTTTGTGCATTAATATGAATTCACACATCTTAAAAAGAAAAATGCTTCTGTGAGCCCTGGAGGAACTGATGTCCTTTCAGCTCGTTCATATTTTGCAAGTGGGTGATGTCCTCTATATCTGCACTCTGGTCATGGCATAAATCACAGATCTTGCACCTTGGCCCATCCTGAGGCACCTTGCTGAATGCTTCAGAACAGCCCAGATCAGGTCTGCAGAGTCCCCTTTGTCTCAGGCATTCAATATTTCAGACAGATGTTGCACTATGTGGGTATGATCTGCCTCTAGTAAACCTAATCTATATTTTATCCCAATTCACATTGTTCTTTTCCTTTTATCCCATTTTCCATTGCACTATCAAAATGCCTGGTGCACTTAGTCATCAAATTTGTCTGCCTTGCCTGAATAGAGCAGTGTCAGTTTGCTGCCAAACTAACTGTGTGTTTCAAGTCTGAGGATCAGTGTTTAATTTGAATTTCCAGACAACATTTTTAAACCATATTAATAGTCATGTCTTTAACGTGTGTAATAAACACTTGTCTGTGCTTCAGTAAGTGAATTATGGTTTAAATTAAAAACTGCACCTGGGCACAGATAGGCTTTGTGATCAATCTGCATCTCTGCTTTTGATGCCACATAAGTCTATTAGTCTTTCTCTTGGTGGTTAGTTTACATCCCAGTAAAAGAGGATTTTTTTTACTATGCATCTCTCCTATGAGTTTATGAATGCAGGTGCAAGACATATTGGAGTTTAATTTCAAATTTTTCAGTGGTGTTTCTTGCTCATATTCTTTAATGCCAGGTGTTTTAAGAAAAGCATATGCATGTAACTTTTGTAAATCCTCATTATTTGCTGACTCCACTATTTTACTTCCTTCAAGTGCTGGATACTGGGTTTGAAGTTGGATTAAAAGTGCAAATAAGTTTTGCAGTGTATCAGTTGGACTTGTATAATAAATGTATGTAGATACATCAGTATTTTATTTACTTAATAAATTAAGATATTCTAACTTTTGAATGTGGCATCTTCCTGTGGTGTCTGAGATGTTCCCTTCAAGCTTAAATAATTAAATAGCTTCCTGAAACATCCCTACTTACTCCTTTCAAAAAAAGAAATTATAATTGCTACTTTAAGTTCAAGAACAATAATTTTTCATCGATTCAAGAGTTGTGAGGGTCATTTCATTGTGTGTGCCATGTATTCTGTCATCTGGAGCACTGGGAACTGCTAAGCCCACTCTGAAGAATGGACATGAAACTTTTTCTACCCTTCAGTCTCTTCCTTCTTGACTGGCTTTATTTTGTAGGTTGGTTTAGATGTATCTTCTTACAGGAGGGGAAAAAAAAGATATTATGAGAGCAGGCAAGAAATATGGAATTGAAAACAGTCTTCATTTCATAACTCTTGCTTTTGAAGATTGGAGCAGAAAACTCCATTTTTGCAAGTTCAGTAATCTCTCAACAATATATATTTTTTTTTTTCTCTATTAATAGACAGTAGTCACTTTAGAGCTTTAACTTTTAAGGTTTGAGGGAGTGGGGAAGCAAAAAGACATGGTAGAGAAAGGAGTCAAACCAGACTTTTTCTTTCTACTTGAACCACAGTGTTGAGAGAGGAGAGATTCACTTGGGTAATTGTATCCTCACTGTGGGACTTGTATTAATTTCTGTGGCAATTTTTCTATACATTTGTATGGCAGTTTTTTCTTAGGAAAGGGTAGAACTTTTTTCTTAGTCTGGTAAGAATTTGAGAGGCTCTGGAACAGCCAGAGCATAATTTTGTATTTCTCTGTTAATGTGTAAACTTCAGAGGCAAGTGACAGAATTCTGTACATAATCCAGTGAGTATAAGCTCATAGTATTGCATTCATTTGGAGGCATTTTTTGTAAATCATATAGTCAATAATGCTAATCTTTCTGTGATTAAATCATAACTTGAAGTGGCTCCAAAGATGTAAACATGCATTTACTGTCAGAACATTTCCACAGCTGGCTGCTGGATATAGGTGCTTATTTGTACCTATATATATATATATATATATGTACCTATATAAATATATATATATATGTACCTATATAAATATATATATGTGTACCTATATAAATATGTAAATATATGTACCTATATAAATATATATGTACCTATATAAATATATAAATATATGTACCTATATAAATATATATATGTACCTATATAAATATATATAT